>BLKR01017390.1:0-12228 GCA_011170035.1 Teleogryllus occipitalis
CAACCAACCAACCAACTTACGGGACTAACGACCTCAGTAGTTGACGCGCCTGGAATCACTAACAACCAACCAACCAACCAAATTACGGGACTAATGACCTTAGTAGTTGACGCACCCGGAATCACTAACAACCAGCCAACCAACTTACGGGACTAATGACCTCAGTAGTTGACGCGCCCGGAATCACACCAACCAACCAACCAAATTACGGGACTAATGACCTTAGTAGTTGACGCACCCGGAATCACTAACAACCAACCAACCAAATTACGGGACTAACAACCTCAGTAGTTGACGCGCCCGCAATCACTAACAACCAACCAACCAACCAACCAAATTACGGAACTAATGACCTTAGTAGTTGACGCACCCGGAATCACTTACAACCAACCAACCAACCAACTTACGGGACTAATGACCTCAGTAGCTGACGCGTCCGGAATCACTAACAACCAACCAACCAACTTACGGGACTAACGACCTCAGTAGTTGACGCGCCTGGAATCACTAACAACCAACCAACCAACCAAATTACGGGACTAATGATCTTAGTAGTTGACGCACCCGGAATCACTAACAACCAACCAACCAACTTACGGGACTAATGACCTCAGTAGTTGACGCGTCCGGAATCACTAACAACCAACCAACCAACTTACGGGACTAACGACTTCAGTAGTTGACGCGCCTGGAATCACTAACAACCAAGCAACCAACCAACCAAATTACGGGACTAATGACCTCAGTAGTTGACGCGCCTGGAATCACTAACAACCAACCAACCAACCGTGAGCTAGTTGGGGACGGTCCGTCGCAAATCACGGAAGCATCGGGCGAGCGCGTGGGGGGGGGGGGGGGGGGGGGGGGGCGCGCTTCCTACGCGAGGGATATTTGCAAATCCCCGAACGCGCGCGCGGGACGTGCTTTGCTGATTTCGGAGCCCCACCCCGCCCCACCCCCCGTCGTCATTAGGCGGCGCTGCCGGGCCGCACTCATGGGGGGATAATAGCCGACACCGGATCCTTCGGATGGGTCGATTCAATGCTCGAACTAATCTGGGACGTGCTCTTGCGCGCTGCACACACGGCGCGCCTCCGTGCAACAACTGCATGAGCTAGCGGAAATAGCGCGGATCAGTGAGAAGCCACACACGTCTGGGTTTTCTTCTGTTCACTTCAACTATAACTACACCTGATACAATATTTTAAATACTTTTGATTTTGTTTCTGTGCAATTATCTTTCTGGTTTAGAAAGGTAATAATAAACAATAAGTAATGTACAAAATAATGTAATGCATAAGGGGTAATAATACTTAAAATAAATTAGTGAGAATGAGCAACACAACAAATATGTCCTCTTCTTAGTGATAATTGGCCACAACTTGGCCACAAATTGGTCACAACTCATGTTTTTGAAAAAAGTTACGATCATATTTTATAGAACCAAAATTGAGTGACAAATTGCATTCAGAAATAAACATTTTGCTTTAATACAGGAGGGATCAGATACCTTTGAAAACAAATTTGAATGTTTGCAAATTCCAAAAATTTTAGTTTTGAAATAGAATCAGAACTATACCACATTAATTAAAGAACTCTATTACATTCCAGAAAAACACAAAATTGCAAATATATTTCAGATAAATTTGAGTGCCATGAAGACCATCTAAAAATTAAAGTATCTTAATTATACCCAAAAGAGTATAATTATATCTTATCCCTCATACGTTTACCAAGTTGCAGCTCAAAAGTTTTTAATTCGATAAAGTTATGGTTGACTCATTCCGCCATCTCTCCATTTATCTCGCTTTGGGGGTACGAAATTACGCATGTCTTCTTATCACCTACACCTATCGTAATCAGCTTTGGAATAGCACTAATAAACCTTAGTTCTGACATGTATAGTTAGTTAAAGCTACAAAGAATTTTCAACACAGATATTTTTCGATTGAAAGGTGGAAATAAATTGTTGAGGTGATTTCATTACTTTTCCCCCCTACACTAAAGCACAAAAAAGAAAAATAACAAAGTTGTAATATTGTTGCATCGACATATTACTCAACGATGACCCAATCACAACACATTTTTTCTATACTGCTAATTTACAATCTGTCTATTGGAACAATGATTAAATGGTATACAAGATGAAAGTAACAATTAGGAGAATCTAAAGGGTAATTTTAGAATTTGCTCATGCTTTAGTCTATTCACATTTTCACTGACTGTTGATTTGGGTGGTAGCTCAGCCTCGTGTGATGCATCTCACTTCATTCGGTGATAGTTTCTGCCCTAGCGCCCTTGAGATGTTCAAATATTTGTACAAATTATTCTTGGTGTTGAACCATTGTCCGTTGCATAAGTATCTCAACGTTTTTGTTTCTAATCTTCTCAGGATCTCCAGGTTTGACGTGCTGTCTTAACCCCTTAGTTCTATCCTGTAAGTCCATGTTAATCACAACATAATTGGAAATTGTAATTTCGAGTACCAGAAAATAATGTTTGGATTTCCCAATCACGAGTGCATTATTTTACAATAGTCGACATTTTCATCAGAAACAATGCTCATAAATGACATGAAATGTTATGAGTAGCTTTGTGATGCACTTCTCGATCATTTTGCAGTCGCTAGGTGTTTTCAATCGTTCAAACGCTGACGAGCGTAAAACGTCTCACAGAAAAATACAGCGTAACAGTTTGTCCTTTCCTTCCTCGCGACGGAAAAATGAACGCGACATAAGGGCTCTTGAAATCGATGTTTGGTAACATTGTCCGTTATGTAACACCGTCTTAAAAGTTTCTTTCATTACTTCTTCTGGGCTTTATGTATTTCATGAATAAGAAGCTTCCTTTTTTCTTGAGTACAATTCCTTCCTGATGTAAGTTATTCACTTATTTCCTGATAACATATAAGAATATATAAAATATATTCTGAAGCAGAGCTACATTTAATACAAAATAACGTTTTACTACACACTCGTGAAGTTAAAACATTTGTTGAGTAGTTAACGGAATTTGGGAAAGTATAAAAATAACGTAAGGAATTTAACACCCTAATGGGGGTCGTGACAATTTGTTAGATAACTATCGTTTTACCGTTTTCTTTGCTCGCGTACGTTAGTATGTATTCAGTAAAGATTACTTTTTCTTATGCGGAGTAATATACATAGAAAAGACACGAATTATGTAATGCTGTGGAAAATTGATTTCGAGATTTAAACGCAGGTTTTGGAGACCCTGATACTGAAAAAGTGTTGTCTCCTCAAGAACGTTCGTCCGTCTATCCGTGTCAAACAATTCCAGTGCCTAAACTACTCCTAGGATTTTTTTTCAAAAATGAATATTCTTTAGCGGATCTGGCCTGATTACAAGCCCCGTCATTTTGAAAAGGATTTTCAAACGTTTGGAGGTACTTTACATAAACAAATTCGACATTTTCTAGATTTTCTTGTAAGAAAAAATGAAACGAAGTTGAAAAAATTGCATGCAACGAATTTCACAGTTTACTCTAAACTTTCGAAAATTCCTTAAAATTGAGCATCTTCCTACATGTTCAGTATTGACACATTTTTCTTTAAATCAGAATTGTTTTCAAATTCAGTTCTGTAATGAGTGTCAAGTTCACAATTTTTAATAAAATATAGCTAACATTAAAACAATTTTCTCAAA
The DNA here is from genome assembly GCA_011170035.1 of Teleogryllus occipitalis. NCBI lineage: Eukaryota > Metazoa > Arthropoda > Insecta > Orthoptera > Gryllidae > Teleogryllus > Teleogryllus occipitalis. The sequence continues at coordinate 3,667 of BLKR01017390.1, forward strand.
AAAGGCACCAATTCTTTTCTTTACATTTTTGTACGTATAGTATTAAATGTACTGTATAATATAAAACCAATCTGAATGTTTTATTTTTATTTTTTAATATTAGTTAAACATATTAGTAAACTAATTGGTACGAGAATGTCTATGTAGCACCACTGACTTTTATTTTCTCGTATTCATAAGGAGTAATACACGTGGAATAGAGAAAGTTATACCATGGGGCGGAATATAGATTTTCGCAGGAAGCTGTTAAGATGCACATATATATGCTACTGACTATCTATATATTTAAAAAAATAAGGTATTTTGCCATGGCTTCGTTTAGAGCTTCTACTGAACCGATTGTTGTATTTTTTCCTTTAAATGAAAGAATGTGATCCCTAGATGTGTTATTAGATATTGTTTGTGTTGATTTACCAACATTTACGGTGTAAATTAATTAATTAAATATTTCTTTAATAGTACGCTTATCGATAGTCAATTGTTTTCTTCCAAAGGATGGCGCTGCTTGATGTTTTGTTTTGATTGTTGAGATTTGTTTACAATTCGTCAAGGTTTTGTTATAGTGTGATAATTGCATTGTGGCGTTGACAGTTTGCATGTATTTGCTTTTGTGGTGTATTTTGTAGAGAACATTCGGACAGTGTGTTTTGCTCGGTTGTACTGAAGTAGTGAAGCTGTTCACAGGTTATGTCGAATTCCGAATCGTTGCCCACGCGCCCCAAAAGACGCAAACGTACTGGACACAGGGAAAGAGAAATTCAGCGTAAGTGTCGTGATAGTGAGGTCATTTCGTTTTCTGCTGGGTCGTTGTCTATGAAATGTCAGTTTTGTTCTGCTTTGTACTTCGCATGTGAGAGAAATTCTGCAAACGAGTTTACTCTGTTGCTTAAATGGGAAAATAAGTTTACCTTCGAGAAATATGCCAGAAGAAATCCAAATTGTTTGTAGGACATGATGACACATCAAAAAACTTTAGAAATAATATCCGTCAGTATAATAGTGCTCTTTCTTTTGTGTCATTTGGCGCCGATATTGCATTGCCACCTGGTCATGGGCCATACGTGTTCAAAATTTTGGGAACTCGCATCACATGTGATGAATATTACATGTGATGAAGATATTCTGCAGAATATCTTCGTTATACCCTGAAGATCCAAACAATGCAACGTATTGTGAACATTAGCCTGGGCACAGTATTTTACATTTATCTCAGATCTCACCGTCAAATTTTGACGGGTTTTCACTAGTCAATTTAATTATGTAGGGTTGGAATTGCTACCCCAGCTGAGAGTTATTGGCACGCAAGAACTATCACGCTCGCATTATGAAAGAAAACGATTTGTTTTCGCTCAGACGAACTAACATTGACAACTTCTTCAATATTCAATAATTTTTACGCTGAGATAAACGAATACTTCTTAAATAATTATCTTTCATAATTTTACATTTTTTCAAGCGTGGAATTGTGGCCAAGCTCTTGTAGACAACACGATTCAGGTTCTATGGCTCTCCCAAAACCTCCGATAAAGCTATTTTGCAGCCTCAACACTCGTTTACATTTGTCTTACAAAAACCCACGCGCAACTTTCAATTGTCTTAAAGCTCACTTCTATATTTTGTTACAAGTTAACTAAACAGTATTTTAAAATACAAGGTAAAAAGTGGGTGTTTCTGTAACCAGGTGTCAGAGTTCCCGGAGGAGACCGATAGGCCAATTCTAGAAATCCCGTCGTGTCATATAAAGTCACTTTTAAGATGTGGGACACAATATTTCATTCAAGGTCTCAATTTTATGACAATTTGTCTGAGAGATATACAAATAAAACTGACAATGACGCGACGGTGATGGTGGAATTTGCGGTGACGCTGGTGAAATGGTTAGAGTATCAGGCTTTTATACCCAAGTTCGTGGGTTCAAACCCGATCGAAGCCGGGGTTTTTTAAGGTCGAAAAAACCTTCGTTTGCCTTCCTTCGGAGGGGAAGTAAAGCCGGCTGTCCCATGTTAATAACTTACTGCTTGTAAAAGATCTCCAAGCCTCTGATCTAAATTCAAATTGCCTGTTTCGTCACCCAAGGAATACCTTCTTTCTCCCCTAGTTGGTAAAAGAAGCGTAGCAAAATTTGCGTGGTCAGAAGTAAGATCGGTACTCATGGCCTAAGTCTCGGCACGTAAAATAAGGCATTCATTCAATTCAATTCAACTCAATACTATCGCAAGAACATACTGGTATCTTTCGGTCCGAGGGATCGTACTCACTTTGTTTGCTAATTATTGTACTTTCAGAATGAGTACGGAAAGTACTTCCGGCCGACATGGATGGCTGAGGTGGATAAGAGCATGTACAGACTCGGCGCTTCGGTCCGATGGTTCGCGGGTTCGAGTCCCACCTTGGGGTTGGTTATTTGTCCCTTGTCTCTCATGTATGCGCTGTTGGAGGGCCTCGCGTTCTTCTGACTTCAGTTCGGAGGAACACACAAGTGTTTTGGTGTCGTGTTTGGTCGAATATGCGTCCCATCGGGACGTAAGGGTAGCCGACTGTCTGCTGGAACGAGTCCTAGAAGAAAAGTACTTTCGGAACGTTTCCATGCTGGTGTTGTAAAAGTTTCATGTCCGAATTCTATGCAAGTATGCGTCGTTTTCTAGTAGTAGTTTCTTGTAAGTACGGCTTTCTTGTGAATAATTGTTTTCTCGACTCTTTTTATCTTTGTCTTAATTGAATTTGAAAATGATAATGTTGTACATTATATTTTAGACTCAGAAACCTCCACTTCCCTTACTGAATGAATACCTTTGAAGTTTTGATAACCTAGTTTCGATTCCTGAGAGTTTTCATATCTCAAAATCACTTGACATAAAGCGTAAACATTTGTTTTTCAACATTGTTTACTTACGAAATCTAATGTATATCAAAATACGATATAAACATTGGGATAGTTTGGAATATTTCAAATTATTTCAATAATACTTTCAATCGAGTTAATACTAATATAAGTAGTATATGATTCACGTACGTAACGTATACAAGAAAATTTTATAACTTTCCCGAATCGTCCAGTCTTGGATAACTTACTGCCTCTTTTCCAATTTCCGAAACGTTATGTATTTTAGAGGTTGTGGTAAGTGCCAATTGGTCCATTTCGGATCGGTGTGCAACACAAAATGTCATTCCCTTGGGAAAGTTTGCGAGATTCAATTTCCCACCAAATGGGATGGCGATCATTTCCTTCAGCAGATCGTTGAAGCGCTCCACCACTAACTAAAAAACGACCCCTTCCCTTTCCCTTGCTATCAGTGGAGAGCTCTTCGTGTGAAGAGCGCGGAACGAAGACCGGATGTTCAGTGACATATTTCAGCGACGAAAGTTTGCTCGCTGTTTCGTTCGCGAACTCAGGCAAAACCGAGCTAGGGAACTCACTTTCGCACGTCGTTCAATAGTTCCATTTAGCGTTCCACAATTTCCTTTCAGGAAGTACTCGTTTTTTTAATAAAAGACAAGTTCTGATTAAGTCGATGTTTATACTCCACACCCGGTCGCTTAAGGCAAATGCTGGGACGTTGTATTCTTGTCGCGTTTGTGAGCCCAGGGGCATGACATTTGTAAGTTGAATTATTTACTTATTACTAAGTATTATTTTTTACTTGTTTTTATTTACTAAATGTATCTCAATTCTTACCTATAAATTTATGTATTACGGGGTTAGGCGGAAGAGCGGGCCTGATGGCCCGAGTCTCGCCACATAAATAAAGTCATTACACTAAACGGAGTAAGTAGAGTTTCATTACACCTTGTCTTTATTATTATTATTATTATTATTATTATTATTATTATTATTATTATTATTATTAATCCGAATTTTTCACACTCTGCACTACGTGCATTCACCTGACCATTGCTGGTCTGAGCTCGGTCGATATCGCAGAAACAACACACGAATAAATGATATTCTCTAGACATTTCAAAAACAATCGTTTCCCAATCAGCAGTACATCCCAGGAATTCTTTTACTATTCTGTAGCTGTCCGGTATTTCTGCTTTCTGCGTTTGCTCTATGCATGAAAATGGTAATTCCAATACTTGAATTGCATGCACTGTGTGATTTGGGATTAATCCTGTAGTGGACATGATTTTCGGTAGGATATCGATATTCTGAAGCGTCCACTGATGATGAAGCTCTTAAGTCAGCGGTACATATTTCTGAATTTTCAAGTTATATACATATTCTAGATTGTTATTGTTGACTACTGCAAAATCAATTATCATTGCTGTTTTTTGAGCTTGTTTAGAACTATAATATCTGGCCTATTGTTTGAAATTGTCGTGTCTGTAATTATGCTTCGGTCCCAGTATGGTTTCCATTCTTCATTTTCCAAGACTGTATAAGGATGATATTTATAATATGGAACATTACAGAATTCAAGTTACTATTTTCTTACTAGCCATCCATGAATATTTTACATATATTATCGTGTCTAACTTTATAGGCGGTTGATGCCAACACACTACAACCGGCGAGGATGTGCTGGATGTTTTCATGCTGTGCACCGCATATTCTACATTTATCACTTACTATTGAGAGGTCTCTTATTATATAACGTAATAAACTGCTTGTTGCGATAACCTGGTGAATAGCTATGATAAAGCCTTCTGTTTCTGGGTACAGTAAACCAAGTGTCAACCATCTATTAGATACTTTAAAAATTATGTTCTGACCTAATAGTTCATTGGGATGTCTACCATGTAACTTTTTTCGACATCACAGTTGCATCAGGCTTTCTTTGCTTGTGTACTATAGTGGATACTGAGTATTTGCAAGATTTAAGGAGGTGAGACTGAAATCAACCTCTACTGTAGCCTTATGCAGTGCCGATGTTTCTGCTCTCGCAAGGAAGTACTTTCTCATTAGAGAGATTTGATTGGCACTACTGTTGGTTATATTTGTAATATCTCGACCTCCTTTTTCATGCAGTAGATTGATCCTCTCAACAGCACATTTAGAATGATGATATCAATATTGAGTTATTTGGGTTCTAACATGTCTATCCATTGCTTCAAGTTCTGACTCCATTTTATTAAGCCATTTGTGTAGATTATTACTGGAATAGCGTATATATTTATTGCAGTGGCAATATTTCGCGAATTCAAAGATGTTGTAAGAACACTGGTGAGTCGGTTCTGAAATTCTGTAGTTATACGTCTCTTCACTTCCGAGTGGGCTACTCTTCGAGACTGCTCTATACCAAGTTATGTATACAATTCATCATTTTCTAATGATTAAATAAGATCGCTACTTTGCGTCTCATATTCCAGTCTCCTCGTCAATTTTCCACGTACCACCTTAACCCTTCTACACTTACCAGTACCAAAACACATTCCATTGTCTTCAGAGAAAGTTTCTTCAGATAAAGCATCATTGAAATGAAAATTAAAATTACAAATAAAAGTATCCAAAGTTTTTATGACAATCATTTATTTCAACAATTACACGACGTTTCGTAACTCGTTTTGTTACATCATCAGGTGCTGAACTTAGTGAAGGGAACGCTATCCCATTGAATTATCCACCAGCAGAACATTCAAGGAACCATTATGAAAAACCTCGCTCGCACTCAGTTGATACCCATAACTAACCGTTACGAACAGACACTCCATTCAAAGTTTGAAACTTGAAGTGATTTCAAGTTGATTGCTAGTTATGCAAGATACGGAACATGCAATGACTTGCACATCGAATTCTTTTTAATGACTTGGCAATTTGGAGAAAGTGTAATATATTTTACGTACGAAAGCTTCACCTTCTAAAAACAATCGATAAGATCAGGATTGATCTCAATTTCCAAATTTTGGAACTTTCTCTGCCTCGTAGTTTGCACGTTCTGTTCGTATGGCACAGCAATATTTACAAATACTATGTGATATTAAACCTTCTGATACTTATTTACTTTTCTTGTCCGGCGGCCGGCCATTTATGAAATATCCGCTACTAATATAATAAATAATACTAATAAATCTTTCTTATTAATTTCTGAATTATCACGAATTGATGAATCTCTCTACTTCTAATAATATTATTTGAGCTGGTATGCTGGGGTTTTATTAATATTATTTGGGTTTATTAAAGGGTCTTTGGGCTGGTATCTGGGTCCCGCCAGATAACCTTCACCCTCACGATAACCTTCCGTTACAATGCCTGGGTGAGGGTTGCCCTGTAGCACAGAGCTCCTAGCTTTCCAGGCTAGTACCGAAGTCTCGACAATGCGCCACTGACATGCGCCGGGAACAAGTTCCCTCCTCTTTGCCCAGAGTATCAGGCCACTGCCACGACGAATCCGAGAGCCCTACTGGGGGCCACCTGAACTAAAGTCCAGGCGGCTCGGAGCCCCCATCCCGTCTCGCCATTGCTTACCGTCAGCTATCGACGTGGGTAACGCCGGAAACTGGACAACCTGACGGGTGGTAACTAGTTTCCCGCCGGACTTTAAAGGGGAATCCGGAATACTCCGAGAAGCATCCTTCACCCAATCCTGCTCCAAGGTCGACGCGCCAAAGGCCCAACTGGTGGGTGGCTGGTTGCCCGGCTACCAGGAGATTAGCATCGCCTTGTCACTGCCTGCACCTTCAGGCTAACGACGTGAGCGGTGCCGCGAGACTCCGCGTCCGGGTGATCGTCTACGACACTCCACCAGAGACCACGACGACCTACGCCATCATCATTCCTCCCTGCGGGGGGGAGGGGGCTTCATTGAGTAAGTGAAGTCACGAAAGTTAAGCAAATTTGAGACTTCGCACGTTCCTGGTTGGATGACCGACTAGTAACCCCGGGATCTGATGGCGCCGATGCCAATTGCCCTTTACAGGACGTATAATGACTTCACACAAATCCAAACCGGTCAAAGCCTTGAACGTGGATCGTTTTCTAATGATTTTAATGACTACGGCAATCTATTTGTTATACCTTTCTTGTGAAACAGTGACTCAGCATTGTTTACGGTACATCTTCTGCCTCTCAGAATTACGGCAAGAATTGTTACGATTATGGAATACAGTAAATTGTGCATTGAACAAAAATGTTTATATTTTTGAATTGTCCAACTTATGTAGATTTTTATCCTAACTATCATTTATATTATTATTATTATTATTATTATTATTATTATTATCATCATCATTATTATTATTATCATTATTATTACTATCGAATTAAACACTAAACAAAAGCGTTTCTTTGGTTTGGGTCTTGCATTCCCACCGTCATCTCGAACTGTTGTTTTGAATTGCTTTACTATGGATATGATTACGATAGTGCTTTGTGATTCCTTTACAATTTCTCAGTCAAATCCCAGAACTGCATGAAACACCGTTGAAACTCTGTTGTTCTCCAGTTTCGCTGGCTGCTGCTCTACTTCTGCGCTGGAGCGTAGACGCCCTCCCGCTGTGCAGCGATGCGTTGATAGCTCGCGTGTGTCCCCCACCCTCGCCTCCCTCCGGGCCGCCCCGCCCACCTCCCCAACATCGCCTACGCCCATTCCTCTCCCTCGTTTCTTCGCTGCCTTTCCTTCCTGCTCCGGCTCGCGTCCCATCCCGCGCCCCTAGCGACACTCCGCCCCGTGACTCCGTTATCCGTGGTTTCTCCGATCAATATCAGGGGAATGTCGGAGCGGATTCTTAAAACAAACACCGAGAGAGGTTGCTCAGTGCATCCGCTGATGTCACTGCAGTTCCTCTGACCTAGAGTCCCTAGGTTCGAGTCTCGACAGTGGCAAGATTTTTGGCACTAGCTCGTCAGCTAGGTCGAATTCTGTCGCTGGCAGGAGGAGAATTATAGAAGCCGGCTGCTGTGATCGGTAGTTTTCCGTAGTTTATTCGATCAACACCAGGTGAATGCCAGAGCAGTACCCTAACAAAAGGGCCATGGACCGCCTGCGATTTTTCCTTCCTTTTCCTTGTCCTATCTTCACCCCTTACTTAAATAGACTTACACTAACATGCAGTACACTATCATACATATCGCGAGACCGTTCGGGAGATTAGAACTTGTCCTGTCTGACGCAGTGCACCGCTGGTGGGAGATACCTGGTTGAGGAAAAACCCCTTAGCCGACGGTAGGTCAGTGCCGAATGCCACCATCCAGCGAGGGAAGATCAACGCCATCTTTCAATGAAAAAACATGTACGACACTTACGGGACTAATAATCTCGGTAGTTGACGCGCCCGGTATCACTAACAACCAACCAGTTTCCTTCGTTGCCTTTACTTTTCTGCCTGCGTCACCTCTCCCGCTCCTAGCGACACTCCGCGACGTTACAATTTCGGTTGTTTTTCCTCTCAATGATATCAGAGGAATGTCGCAGCGGTACCTTAAGAAACGGACCACGCGCCATCTTTCCTTCTTCATTGTCTCCCTCCTCACTTCAACATTTTTATTAACTACACTACCACGCATACCAAGTGACCAGTCGCCTGCTTGTTTTCTTGGCTGATGGAGGGGGGCACTGAGGAATAAATCTGGCGGTGAAAAAAACGGCAAGCACAACCTGCACAACATTTACAGGACTAATGACC
>BLKR01017391.1:0-12213 GCA_011170035.1 Teleogryllus occipitalis
GCATTAATAAACGATGTACTGGTTAATTTCTTTCTTCTAGAGAAAGTACAATGGTATTTGAGAACTCAAACTCTGAAAATAATCCTACCCTGTAAGACAATAATGTGCACCCAAAACAGCTCTAGTAAATAAACGCCACCAGTTTTTCTAAGGTATAATAATTCGGATCGCAACCTTTGTAGAGCCGACAAACGGCGGACCGAAAGTGGCTGCGAAGTTGTAAAACACGGCGCTTTTCCGAGGGAGGGCGTTTCTCCGCGAAACGAAATAAAGCGAGGAGATATGGGGCCAAACATACGGAGCGGCGCGCCGGCGCGGCCGCGCGTCGGCTGCAGCGATAAAGAACGCGCCGTCGCGGCCGATAACGGCGCCGCGACGCTTCGACGCTGCGCAGGAGACCGACCCGGTCCCCGCCCCGCCCCCTCCCCTCCCCCGCCCCGCCCCTCCCCCGCCCCCGCCCCGCACCGCCCCCGCACGTCCCCCACCCCGCCCCCGCACCGCCCCCACCCTGTCCCGCATCGCCCCTCCCCCATCCTGCCCCGCCCCGCCCCGCCACCGCCACCCCCCGCCCCCGCCCCAGACCCTTTTCCCGCACGACCTCCGCACGGAACCCGCCCGTTCCCCGCCCGGCCTCCGACCACTTCTTTTTTTCCTTTTCTATCCTTCTGCTCCTCTTTCAATTTTATCTTTCTTTCTAATTATTCTTCTGTTTCTTCTTATTCGTCTCAGCCCGTCCCAGGAATGGTAATGACTTGGAAATGTCGACAGGAAACCAATTGGTGGAAGTTCTTTGAAACCATTCGAAAGGATTATGAGGATTGCAGTTACTCGTATCATACTTCTTCTTCTTCTTTCCTTTCTCATTTCTTCCGCCCTCCTGTCTTTTATCTTTTTCATATTGTTTTTCTCTAATCCTTTTTATCTTGTCTCTTCCTTCTTTTCTAGTTCGTCTCTAGCTTATGAAAAGTCATCAGATTTGGAATATTGGGATGAAATGAACAGTTGAAAGTTTTTTTTATCTACTACTTTCGATTTTTGATAAACTATTTTTCCTCCTCCTCATCCCCCCTTCTTTTGGTTTTCTTCTTTTTTCTTCCTCTTCTCCTTTTTCTCCCTCCTTTGTTTCTTACTTCAGTTCTAATTATATTTCTTCAATGCTTGGTTCTTTTTTCTCTTGTTCTCTCTCTTTATTGTTCTTTTTTCTTCCGCTGAGAGCTTGCAGAAGGCCCACGTGTGGCCAGCCCAGACCAGCCTTATTAGAGAAAGCCGGTAAATGTTAGAAAATATTGGGATAAAACCAAGAGAGCTGGAAAGTCTCTTAAAGGGGAGAGAGCTCTTAGATCAACAACAATCAGCTCATATTCTTTTCTTTTTCTTTCTATTTTTCTCTTTTAATTTTTTTAAGTCATCATCATCACTAAGTTTTTTTGGTCACAACTTTTTTTGTCTTTAGAGAATAAAATCGTTGTTTGTATTGCAAACAAAAATTACTAAGGTAATGGTCTACTTAGTTGAAATGAAAAAAATATTAATTACACATGTTGTGCACAAAAGAATGCTAAAAAGTGAATAGAACAAGGCTGTCTGAGGAAGAAACGCTGTGAAGTGAGGTAGTATGAACGAGAGATATGAAATAAGGCTGCTTCAGTGGGATCATGGTCATAAAATCCAAGGTGAATCAGGAAGAGACGGTTTGAAAAAATGTTCTCGTTGTGCTAGTACACAAAATAGATATTTCAATCTATTAATTTGACGTTTTCTGTAATTCAAGAAAATGTTAAGATAAGATATATGAAATTAAAATGAATTTGATAATACGTACTATATTTTGAAGGGTAATTAATTAAGCAATACTGTTCGTCAGTCATGAGATATCTAATTGGTGTCTATTTATTTATTTATTTATTTACGTCAAAAAACATTTAAAAACTGCGTATGACGGGCAAGCGTATGTCTGCGTATGTCTGCGTATGTCTGCGTATGTCTCGGGCAAGTTCCGTTATTGCTACGTATGTCGTGCTTTTTAATATTGTATTTAACTAAATTACGTTTTGACATATGTACACAATACCATGTTTTAAACTTCAGGAACAGTCAAGCGAGAATGACCAACTCAAAAACGTTACTTATTTTGTAAATTTCAAAACTCCTGAAAGGTTTAAAATGATGGACCGGTAGAAATACTGCTTTTTTAATGTTAGTTCTGAATGTTTATAAAAATCATGTGTAAAGAAGCTTTGGTTTTTAATGATAATCATCAAAATGAGTCCTGCGCGTACCGCCTGGATCTCTCCTTGGTATATCACATAACATTTGCAGATTTTCTACGCATGTTCTATTACTAAAATGAATTGGAATACTTGCTGTCTTGAATATATTATTTAATGTTGTGTAATTAAAGATGAATCTTAATACTTTTCAAGCTGAGTAGAATTTTTAATGAATACATTTCTCTTTTTCTCTCTCAAGATTATTACATATCAGAACGGGTAGATGCAGAACCAGGAATTCCCAGAAATGAGGGCGGCTATAGCAAAAGTATATTTTTATGAAAACGTATATTGGCATTATTGTAAATTATCTTTCTAACATTTAAATATGTAATAAACTTTTCTGTGTACGATTCGTTAAGAAAAGATGATACTCTTGTTTCATTTATTAGACCAAATCGACAGAAACCTCCTAAATGTATTCGATACAGGGTTTGATAATGTATTACGCACCAAAAGAGAACCACGAAGACTTGACTCAGAAAAAGGTGGTTTATAGATCATTAAAACTGTTTTCCTTCCTAACTTTTTGGTATTCTGTACAATTTAAACACATGTGTGTAAGCCTTTCTATTTGTTGATAAAAAACCTTCAATACTAGAATGATTAGTCACTCTCTGTGCCGAGTCTCATAATGTAACGGAGAGTTCACGGCGTGTTCCAATATGATAATATTTTAACTTTCAAAACAACAATTTATAAATTCCAGGATTTTCGCGTAGGTCCCACTAAAATTATGTAAAATTTCAAGAAATGTACTGTAATTGAAATGGTTGCAAAGGATGGCGCCTCCCTGATTCGTCCATTCGCCGCAGGGGCGCTGCAGGGCGATGGGGGTGGAGTAACGAGGAGATGGGGCGCGCGCCATGATAGAGCGCCCGCCGTCGTCAACAAGCCACTTAATTGTGGTTGCGCGGTAACAAACTGCCGTTAAAAGTGGGTCAGCAAACACGCTCATCAGCCCATTAATCTGCGTGTGTCGTTGGGGTGCCGCGCCGCCGCTTCCCCGGCCTCCGCAGCCGGCGACAGTCGCGCCTCCTCAACCCGCGGAGGCAGGGATGGATTTTGGGTTGGTTGGTGGGTTAGTAATTCCGGGCGCGTCAAAAGATTTAATCATTAGTACCGTAAGTGTAGTGCATGTCTTTTTCTCGGGAGATGGCGGTAATATTCCCCTTCTGGATGGCGAGATCCGGCGCCGACCTACCGTCGACTTGCGGTGTTTCCCCCTAACTAGGACTCTCCCACCAACCGGGCACAGCCCCAGCCGGGACAAGCTCTAAGCTCCCGATTGCTCTCCCGGAATATGTGGTAGTGTAGTGCATGTTAGTGTGTGTGTGTGTGTGTAAGGGGAGAGGGTAGGCCAAGGAAGAGGAAGGACAGATCGCGTGCGATCCGTGGTCCGTTTGATAGGGTACTGCTCCGGCATTCGCCTGGTGTTGATCGGAGAAACCACGGAAAACTACCGATCAGAGCAGCCAGTCGCTAGAATTCTCCTCCAGACAGCGACTGAATTCGACCTAGCTTGAAAGCTAGTGTCGAAAATCCTGCCGTCGTCGGGACACGAACCTAGGACCTCCCGGTCAGAGGCGCTCTAGTGACATCAGTGACATCACTGATCGGGAGTGGTAGCTCAGTGCTTGAGCTATCCAATTTTGGCCCCCGGCCTATGCTGAAACGTAGTCTACATCCCTCGCCGCAGAAGAAAATGTTTTAAAATGTGAAAGTTGTATCAAGAAACTTTACGAATTATTTTATTTCAACAAATAACTAGAGCTAGAAACTAACTTTAAGCTAGAAAAAGTTTTTGAAAATATATTTTAAATAATTGTTGTACGTGAAGATATTTGTTGATAAAATAATACAATTTTCACGGTGAGCTGAAAACGCTAAACATGGTTAATGTGTGAAGTTAATAAAATCACTTGCTAAATACATGAAATAATAAATTTGAATTTCAGTAGAATGTATTTTAATGTTAGCGACATTTGATTCCTATCATTGAGTACTATTTTACTAGGAATGACTATAATTAGCAATTTAAGTTAAAAAATTAATTAAAAATTGTATGAAATATCAGTCCATTGTACCGCGATTTATAAAACCATGATAACGGTTTTCTCGAGTTCTAGTTTCTTTTTCAAATTTTTACTATTTTTCTTCTATCAGTCTCATCATCGGACCCATTGATTTGCGGGACTCCAGGCGATTGCCCAGTCTGCCCATACCTAGCGCCGGCACTGCTCGGAGGAAAGAGCGGCCGGACATTTTGGGGTATTTGGTGCCTGGTTGTTCAGGCCGACTTTCGTACATTAGAACCTGTTTTAATGAAATAGGTATCATCGTGTTTCGTCTAATTTATTAAAAATTATCAGGAAAAGACACACAAACACAAGTAATGGTCTACTTAGATGCAATGGAAAAAAAATTACGCATATTTTATACTGGGGAAAGGGCAACAAGCTCTTTTTTTGGTAATTATAAATGTTTGTGTTGTAATATAGAAAAATACAAATTTATAGTAAATGAAATATATATTAAGAAAGCAAACGCGTATATAAAAACATTAAGAGAATTCATAAAGTTTCATTTAATTATTTACTTTTCTTAAAATAAAGGTAGATATAGTCAAGCAACTGACTTCCGATTGCTTTTTCATAATAAACATTTCAACTTTTTCATAATAAATCGTAAAACGTAGATCTGAGAGAATTTCAACGTTTTCCTCTCACACAATTGTGTTCTCAAAAAGTATATTTATTCATGTATAAGATATTATGCAGATATATCTCCCAAGGGACTTTGATAGAGGAAATCGGTATTTTTCCTCGAGATTTGAGCCTACTGGCGAAGTATAAAACGACGCCATAAATCTCGTTTCCGAGCCGATTTTAATGTCGAGGCGTGTCGCCAGGGGGTGTTACCCTTGTAGTATTCAGATATGCGAGAATTCCTTTTCCATTAGGTGAAAGTACTACATTCTTAGAGAAAAAACCCAGTCCCGCTCCGGCTGTTTGGAACGAAAGACGACGAAGGAAAACTTACACCGCTTTAAATATCGCCAGCGATTTTTCTTCGAACGGAGTTCGCTCTCTCCTTTATTTCTTCCTCTCCGTTTCTTTCCGCGTCATTTCCGCTTCCCGGATGCCCCCATCCCTCTCCGCCTCGAGAGAGCTGGGGTGGGGGAAGGGAGGGGGCGGAGTTGGCGAATTTATTTAGGTCGACAGTAAAAATCGCTCAATCAAGAAGGCGGCGGCCGGAGGCGTAGACCGGGCCCGCACCTGCCGTTGCCCGAACGATTCCTCACAGCCATCGCTGCCGCCGGCCTTCATCCGCCGCCTGGGTGGAACTGCGCCCTACCGGCGAACGCGCGAACTATTGAAAACCTTACTTCTCAGCGTCATGTAACATACGCTCGAATTTTCAGATTATGCATAGTTTGCAGCATAACACAGTTCTTGTTTCAAGTAATAATTCTAACGTGATAATGAACTGAATTCAACTGATAATAGAAATTGAATTTACAGTCGAATTAAATTGATAGACAAAATGCCTTCTATCTATATTAATTTTTATTATAGCTTCTTGAAAAGTGTTCCAATAACTCCTTCTTTAATAGGTACGCACTAATAAATAACATTAAACAAATTAAAAAGATCGTTACATTCAACTATCAAAGTATTTTTAATTTGTGTATTTAAAGCATCATAGACAGTAATGAAATAAAATGTGCGCGGAATTTTTATCAAATGTTAAATCTTATACATTGACCTTCTCCAATGAAAAATAAAGGCAAAGAAAATCAGCACTGATTGTAAACTACATTATTGAATGTAGCTAAACTAAAGCAGAATATTTCGTACACTTTGAAGATGAATGAGAAATTTACAAAATAACACTTTGCAGAATGAATAAAGAAAACCAAGAATGAAATATTGTTATCTAATAATTTAATTTCGGTCTTGTAATTTAATTTCTGACCAAAATTTCAGTCTATTTAAACACTGAATCGAAAAATATATGTAATAAATGTTGCGCTTTCCTTCTAAATCAATATTTAAAAAGTGCCTAAATTTGGACTTATATTAAATAAAGTATTAAAGTCTCTTCTTCTCTGCTAATTCCAAATCATATTTGAAAATAATTTCGTTTTGATTGTACTCTTCAGTTTACGGGAATTCTGATAAACTTCAAGTTTCCATGACTGACAGTTGGAATATCATAGGAAAGAAAAATAGAATAATTTCGTCAACATGTATTTTGAAACGTTTTATACGCTTAAATATAAATAATTTTCTTCTCAAATAACGAAATTTCCTATTTTAGGCAATTTCTGATTTATAATATTTTTCTTTGGATCAACTTTGGAGAACAATTTTGTAGAACAATAACGGACTGGAATACGTTACCTGCGACAGCCTTGGAACACTTTCCTCTAGGTGTTCAAAGATTTAAAAATAAATTAACTAATGGTATTTGTAAACTTTATTAATTTAGTAAGTTAGGTTTATTATAACAGTTATTATTTGATTATTATTGTTATTTTTGTTGCTATTATTACTATTATTGGGTTAATTACTATTAAATGCTTTGCTTTATTAAATATATAATTATATTCAAAGTAGTATTGTATTGAAGTGTGGTGACGTGTTGTGCAGTGCAGTGTAGTGCAGTATAGAAGTAGAAAAAGAAGTGAAATGAAATGAAGTGAAGTGTAATTAAAAAGTCGTGTAGTCTTGTATTTAATAATTTAAAATAACTGTGCAGGTCAGCCATGAAATGTAGTTAATGCTATTATTGTTAGCATATTATTATTATTATTATTATTATTATTATTATTATTATTATTATGTCTTTAAATCATTTAAAGTGACATTGTTAAGTAATTTAAAGTTAATGTTCCTATTTGTTACATGTAAATTGTAGTGGTCTGCCACCAGGTTGTATATACCTACCTGCAGATGTATTAAATATCTATAAATCTATAACACTGAAACGTAAAATAAACTGACAACAATGAAAATGCCCCGTACAAGCAGAATTCCCGTGAGCTCGTCGGGTCGATATTGGTTTTTCACTCTCGCTGTTTACACTCGCTACTCTGCTTTCCTCGGCACATCCCCTTTAAAATCAATACAGCGCGGTAATTACTGAGATAGCATGCCTTGGGCTTCGTGAAGTGTGACAGACGCATGTTCCGCAGAATTTCTTCCTTCTCTCAAACGAAGCGCTTTGTTATGTTGCCTCCGTTCTCCAAGCAGAGAGAAGGCATAGCAAAGACGCTTTCTGAATTGAAACAATAAGCGTAATAACATTTTTACAGCCTCCAGAAACGTCGTGATATGAACTTGATCGAGATACAACCTCCTTTACAAGGCTTCGTAAATGCCTCGGCAACTACTCTTGCATGCTCTGTAACGCAGACCAATAAATTTTACGTTATTTGAAAGTTTCGAGCCTTAAAGGGGTGTTACGAAGAAGAATTGCGAAGTCGGAGCTGCTTAATGTGGGTCCAGACGAGAGGAGTGTTTGTGCTCTGGAACGCACACAATGCCTCCGTCGCAGTCCTGCTTCGTGTTTTCCGGACTTCCCAAATTAATTCTTTAGGCAGGAAATTAATTCTTCAATTTAAATTTTAAAGCTTTCGACTTTGTCGGGCTCTCTCAAGAAACCTTAAGAGGCCTGAAAAGTGAACTGCGTCGGACAACTTGGAAAATAAAGAGGGATTCTTGGCCGCCAGATGGCAGCTTGGTCATTGGCTTGCTTCCACGGCATTTGTAGGTCAGACCGCGTCACTATGGTTTCTCGTTAAATTGGGTCGTGGAAAATGAGTTGTAGAAGGAAGAATTTCGGGGGCCACAAATTCATCTAGATGACGTTCCCACCCTTCGGATATTATGCTTTTTATTAAAAATATTAAAGAAGGGGTAATAAAATATTAAAGAAGGGGTAATTCTGAATGCTCTACTACTTTTCAGATATTATTATTGAGATATAAATAACCGCATGCTTTTTTAGTAGTTACAATAATTAACTAACCTGTAAGTGAGCGCGCGGCGTACAGAGTACACCACACAACATTTCTGAGCTTTTCTTTCCTAAAATTCTGATAAGCCGGAAATTCCGACTAATACCCTAACGCCAGTTGTTGCTTTACGGGTTGTGAGTCAGTACGTATATTTCATTTCGTTGGGTAAGCTGTGTGCGAACTTCTTCCCTTCTCTAGTGCACCTAGGCGCACTTTGTACGCCGCGAGCTTAGTTGTGTATTTAATTTTTTTTTCATTTTAACACTAGAAAGTGCTTGTAGCCCTAGAAGCGTTCTTCTAGATACAAAGTTTGGAATGGAATCACATTTGGAAGATCAGATCAATAATGACTCGTCAGATTATGAACCGGGAAATGTACAAATGTCGGATCACGACAGTAAATCTGTAGAAGACATACTTATAACATCACGCTACAATAGTCATAGCCATAGCGGTAGCCATGAGATGTCTGAAAACACCGGAGAATACTTTTCTAAAATGATTTTCAAACACAGTAGATCGTGCTCCAAGAAACAATTGCAAGAAATAAAGAAGTAGAAAAACACGCCCTTGAAAAGCAAATTTTCTAGAACAACAAAAAAATATATATTTTGAAGAAATTTTTTTCCGTCGCATAAACAAAACTGGCGAATAACGTGAAAGACGAACTCCTTGAATTCACTACTTTCGTAGATATTTTAGATCAAATAGTTTTGTTAACGAACAAGCACATCCTGAAAAAGATACTTGCTGGGAGGCTGGAATTTTGTAAATTTATCAACAATTTTTGCCTACTTTTTTGTTTACTTTGCTAAAAATATATGTAATGAGAATATGATCGAATAAAATATTTTCGTGTAATAAATACGATATTTTAAAGTATTTAGCTACATTTTAGTAGCTCTACATGAAGCAAATGAAATGGCGTACTCTTTACGCCGCGCGCCCGTTTACGTGAGTATTGCTCGCGCGCCTTCTTCAGGGTTAACTTGTTTGCTACAAGTAATAAAAATATAAAATTTATTCAGTAATTGAGTAAAATTCACGAGAATACATTGGAATCTAACATATTATTGCTAATTGTTTGTATTACTATTTTTGTCGTTTTGAGAGTAGGGTCTTTATTGTTGTAATATTTTAAATATTTTTATAATGGTAATAAGTTAGTGCGTTCTGTAAATAACATCATTTAATTTTGGAACTGTAGTCATACATCCTATAGATGCGATGTATAAGAACGTAGAAGGAAGAAAGGTAAAATTTTTACATAGCTCATACTTAATGTTCGGAAAGCGTAATTTCGCCAATACAAATGGAACACTCGCCCTTCATAAAATATCATTTCGACTTCCTAATTATCATTACATTCCTCTTTCATTTCCCCTGCGCACAAAAATATATTTCACGAAGCAGTGTGTAGTATACGTGGCCACATCAAAGGGTAAAGCGAAAGGGCAGAAAAGCGCGTGGGGCTATGTGCTGCGCGGGTTGCGTCTTGGAGCGACGCAGGCGCAGCTAACGAAGGCGGCCAATTAGGGCTCGCGGCCCCGCGCCGCCAGCGCAGAAATAATAAGGCACTTGGGCGGTGCGCGAGCAGAGGGCGTGGCGTGCCCTGCCCTGCCCTGCCCTGCCCTGGCAAGGGATGCGGGAGACTAGGCAATGAAGGCGAGGACGAGCTCTGGCGGCTATATGCTGAGTGATCAGTGATATAGAGAGAATAGTATGGAAAGGAACTGCTTTGACAGCTACTGCTTGGTCTCTGTTGGCAACATACTTGCAGGTTATGCCCATGCATCCATTTTTTTCAGTGCGTTCGTTTACAGTTGGCTCATTTGTAGATAGCTTCAGCACATTGTCTTGAAATGTCATCGCCGTGCATGACGTTCATTTATTTACCGACCGGTCAATGTGGGCCCTTCTTAGAGTAACACCTTTATATCAAGGTTACCTACAGTGCTGTTCAGATTTCCATTGGAACTGAACAAAAATGTAGGCTGCTCGAATAGAGGCGCTACTGCTGTTCGATATAATCAAGCGCAACGTGGCCAATTTGTCATGATTGCGTGATTGGTTACTTCGTGTAGCCGGGCGTGCAAACGGCTAAGGTTATTGGTCCTGCAAGTGTAGTACATGTTTTTTTCTTTGGGAGATGGCGGTGATATTCCCTCGCTGTATGGTTAGATCCAGGGCCGACTTACACATCGGATAGCAGGATTTTCCTCAATGACGTATCTCACACTAGCGACACACCACCTCTACCGATTCAAACCCTAAGCTCCCGACATGTGTGGTAGTGTAGTGCATATAAGTGCAAGTGTGTGTAGTTAAGGGGTAAAGATAGGATAAGGAAGGAAAACGAAAGATCGCGCGTGGGCCGTATTTTAGGGAATTTCTTCGGCATTCGTCTGGAGTTGATCAGAGAAACAACGGAAAACTTCCATCAAAGCAACTGTCCACTAGAATTCTTCTCCACCCAGAGGCTATATTCGACCTAGGATTGTAGCTCGAAACCTTGACCCTCCTGGTCTCAGCCACTCAAAGGTGCCATTGCAACGTTACACATTTGTGAGGAATGCTTAAGTCACGGGAACCAACTGCTCTTAATAACACAGGCACACAAAATAAAAAAAGTTGTCAGCCCCAAAACGTGACCCATGTTTTTCTACGTAATATCGACGAGCTGAATCCGAATGTGATGCCAGAATTGCGCCATCACCCTCCAGGTTTTCGCGATTTAAAAAGAAGGGGAGGGTGATGCCGCAATTCTGGCTTTGGATTCGGATTCAGCCTAAATTGTCTAAATACACTGAGAAACATATGTTAAATCTTTGGGTCTGACAACAATCCCCGAGAACAAAAAATAAAAAGTTCACGGTGTTTTCCGCTATTTAAACAAAACTGGAGAGTGATGGCGCAATTCTGCCTTCACATTCGGATTCAGCCTGTCGATATACACAGAAAACAAGTGGCAACTATTGAGTCTGACAACGTTTGTATTCTGTTGAGTATATTGTTACAAAACACCAAAATCTAGCAGTTGCATGTGTTTTTTTGCGATTTGAAAAGAAGTGGCGCGACTCTGACTTTGGATTCGGATTCATCACGTCGACATACATAGAGAAACGTGTCAATTTTTTGGGTCTGACAATTTTTTTTTTATTTTGGGTGCTTGTGCACAAAAAAACCTTGGCTTTCCAGAGCGTCAGCATCAGCGAGGCCTTTTCCATTGGGTGCGCCGACTTGCGTCGCGCCAGCCCAAGCCTGCCTCACGCGTCTCTATAACTTTGTCACCAGACCTTTGAGTTCGTGGATGAACGTTCAAGAGTTGAGTACATCACAATAAGCGTTATTATGAGGAAGTTGCCTACTGCTTTTAGCAGCATGGCTTGCGACACCGTGGCCTGACATCAGGTTATCTGTGGAACCAGCGTCGTGGGGGGAAAATATCAGTCTATTATTTTCCGTTGGAATGGCGCCGTCAAATGCTGCGGGAGCTTGTTAGACAGATTATTTAAAATGTTATTATCCTCCAAGAAAGAGGATGAGTACTACAAAAGTTTGAAATGTTTGTTAACAAATTAATCACATGTTATAATTTACTTTTCTGAAACATCGTCTAAGCGTTTCTCACGAGTAAATTCCTGAGCCGATTCCGTCTCTTGCAGTGTGCTGATGAAGTTGCAGGCCCGTTCTGCATCGCGCAGCGTAGCTCAATCCCGGTGTAGCACAGGTGCAGTGCAGGTGCAGTCCAGTGAATCGCACACGCAGAAACTACCACGCGCACATGCCCAGTGGTCCCCGCGCTGGATGGCAGGAAGAGAAGAAGAAGGGAAGGCGGGAATGGAGCGGGGTGAAGCGAGGATGGAACGGGCAGCGAAGCGGAGGCGGAGCGGGGACGGATCGGGAGCGGATCGGGGG
>BLKR01017392.1:0-12202 GCA_011170035.1 Teleogryllus occipitalis
ATACTGTCGAAAAGAGCGTTGCTCTTGTAGCTGCATTAATTTTATTCGTCCATACTGATAAGCATTCGGAAAAGTATTGTTTAGTTAGATTTTTGTAGAAAGCATGGCAAACTTCACGGACTTGGGCAACATTTTAGTTCCAGTGACGCTCACTTCTGCTTGTTTTATCACAAGAAAATGAAACTATGATCAGCCCTACTCATACCAGCTCGAAATATGTTTTGGATTCCGCGGTGCGGACTTGGGTGTTTATAATGTGATATGTAGAATTCAATACTATCCCTAGTGAGTCTATTATTTTCCCGGCGGAAGCACAATTTTCGACGTTGCATGCCTTAATTTCTTCCATCCCCCAACACGTTTTGCCGTCAATCAATTTTTTGGTATTCAAGACCCACAAAGGATGCATTATGACTATACAACATGTTAGAGGATGCTTGCTGCATTTGTAAATAAGATGTATCTACTTTTTTGATAAAATTTTTTCTGTCAAAAAATTGCCGATCTCCGCCTCAGCAGCATGGACAAAGTTGACTCACGGCATCAACTAATGTCCCTGCAGTGCCTCTGACCGAGAGATTCTACGGTTTGAGACCTGACGGTGGCAGGATTTTCGTCACGAACTTGTCAGATAGGTCGAATTCAGTCGCTGTGTGGAGGAGAATTCTAGCAAGCGGCTGCTCTGATGAATAGTTTTCCGTGGTTTCTCCAATCAACACCAGGCAAATGCCGGAGCAGTACCCAACAAATGAACCACGGACCGGGCGCAATCTTTTCTTCCTTTGGATAACTTGAATAAGTAAGACGTAAGAAATTGGACATCTTTGAATCAATATGGCGGTTAATTAGAGACACCGAAACGGTATGGCGTAGTTCATAATCGGCCATCATTAGACCAAAAACTTAGCTTTGAGCTCGTAACACAAGAGAGAAAAAAAAATGACTCTTTGAATTCAATATAGGTACAGTTTGAGACGCCGCATCGGTATGGTATACAACTCCTTCACACTTTAGCTATCTAACAAACATTATACATAAAGAATTAGCTGTGTTCCGAAATGGCATAATTTTTTCGACACAGTCACAAAATTGTGCAGTGTCGCCATCTACGGGCCGCTATAATTGCGTTTCCCTGTACCTCATAACACTGGATAACTACTCAAAAAGATTTTGCTTTGAGCTGATCGTACGGGGTTTTTCGTGCTGTCTCCAAGCCTACCAGTGGAAACAAAAACTGAGAACCAAATTTGCAAAATTCAATTGTAAAGGAGCATCCACGTTTAACCGCGGCAGTGTGAATTGAGAGAAAATGTGCCAATAATTACATACTTTAGTCTGAGTTGTAAATGAGATTACAACTGCATCACAGACAATGCCGTGAAATCGAGGGAATTAAGATCACATGCTCTTTTCTGCAACTCCAGACTAGTGTAGATTTCCTCGCACCTCTGCAACTGTACAATAAGGAATAAAAACTAAATCCCACCCCTGCGTTTCTATAAAGAACAAAATCTGATTTAATTCAATTCTCAGGTCTTAGAACATAAAATCATCTTGTTATGAGCGGATCTCAGAAAACTAGATGCCAGTGAGCTCACTTCAACCCGTAAGTAATTTAGGAACCGCTTCATTATGCCAGTGAAGGGTTTAGTGAACATAATGAAGTTACTCTTATGTGGGTGCCAAGTAATTGTGTCATTGAAGGCAATAGAAAACTAGACAACTCACCTCAGACTTGAGGAGCTTGGCTCACAGCCTGCTCCGAGTAAATCAACGTGGACCTTTCACTTGTCCAAGGATAAGCTAATGGAATAATGGAGACCTTAAATGGAAAAATAGAGAATTATTTCATTCCAGAGAGATTCATGATAAAAATAAATTACAAAAAATTTGAGAAAATTTAACATTTAAATATCACTTTTCATGTATTCTCATGATAAATACAGCTTCCAAAGAGGAACTGCTGCAGATATAACATAGACATCTGATTGTAAGGAAGGAAGCCCAAACAAACTTTAACATGATTTTTTCCTGTTTGACACAAGTTTGCAGAATATTTTATTATGCAGGAAGGTACTTCGCACAAACGGAAGATTTTAGTGCATTCACTCAGTTTCATCAATCAATCAATGATGCTTATTTTTCGTGACGAGGCTCAGGCAATGAGACGAACCACGCAAATTGCGCTACAATCCTTTCACCGTCTGACAGAGAAAGGAGGTATCACTTGGGCGAAGAAACAGGCGATTTGAAGCAGAGGCTTTATTTAGGCGTAAGGGTATTTTCACTTCAGTAAATCTACATCATGGGACAGCCGGCTTTACTTCCCCCTTGAAGGAAGGTGTACGAATAATTTTTTCACCCATAAAAATCCACAACTTCGATCGGATTTGTATTCGCGAACCTGGGTAAAACAGTCCGATACGCTAACCGTTATACCACCGAAGCTACAATCGTGTCTTATGTCTCATCCTCGATGCTTCAATCTAAAGTGTAAACGCCACAATGGCTTCGGAGAATCCGATCCGATGGCGGACGAATCTTCTGGAAAATAGATAAATAATATAAGAAGACATGTCACGAAGCGAATAAGCGATATCCAAGTTTACATTTCTGGAAACTGGAGAAACGTCGAATTATGTAGAAGCTATAAATCAATTCTTAAGCCATCTAAAGAATCCTGTCAAGAGAAAGAGTAAGGGAATATATAGGATAATAGGGAACGACAAAATTGCCTCTCTGAGAGAATATACAAACTCGTGGGGGTAATAATATTTCAAAATAGCCTTGACCTGAAAGAAAAACATAACAATGTCAGCACTGGTATACATTATTATTATTAATAATGTGATAGTCTATATAATAGAATTTATCGCCTCGTAGCACATTTTCCTCGTAAAATAAGTTTTCTGCGACGAACTAAAGGGTATCCTTGTCGCAATAAATCTCCTGAGATGAATGGCAAAGGATAGCTCAAAATAAATATAGGTTGTGGAACAGATAAAGAATTTTAATTCTTATTTCTCTGCTTTGACAAAAAATAGAAAGGTTCACATTTTGCAGTGAACAAATGCATATTTTTTATAATAAAGTTAGAATTTCTAATCTCCCTATTCCGTATATTTTAGCTCGCATTATTTGTGTGGTTTCTCTATCTAAATCAGAATTGACGAAGCTAGAGATTTTAGACATCACGTAAAACTAGTGAAATATTAATAAATACAAGCCATTAATGAAAATTTCAAAACTTGAGATTGCATTAAGTATTACAAAAAAATTATCACGCGCAAATTAATGGTGTATCAAATAACTTTTTAAAGATCATTAGTGTAAAATGAAAGTGCACGCATAAATGTTTGTATACACACTTGCTTACACTAAATTAATGCATTGAACATGTATTATATGAAGTTACAACATACATTTTAAAGGTTTTTGTAGATACATAAAAATGACTTGACTCTCACTCTCACAAGCAGACACTTGCGAGGTGCTATCCGCACATGACTTTTGAGAAGTGTCCTTAGAAGTATCTTGCCATGCGACCTTATTTATGATCGCCATCGTCCCATTATGATTGATAAATGTTTTTTTTTTAATTTATTTCTATATGCTCGACCAGATGGTCCTACAGTGTTGTGAATACATATACATAATCCTTGGAAAATTTCCAAAGTTGATTGTCTTATTGAGGTGTTAAACCACGAAGAAAGACAAAAATTTGTTTTATAGTGAGGTGAGAAAGGAAAATTGTTTGAGTTTGATATTGTTTAGGTTTGGAGGGGGTGTTAAAGAGAAATATTATGAGAGGACAAGTGGGGAGATTTGAATCAGGGGGTCTGAAAATATCTTTGGGAAAACGAGATTTTATTCTGTTCGGAGTATTGGCTTGTTGGCCAAGGTGAAAAAAGGAAGTGTTTGGGCAAGATGGAAGAAGTGAATAAAATTTAGAGGATAAGCTTATTAGAGTAAGAGATGTAAGGTATTTGAAGTTCATGATGAATTTGACTGTTAGGAATGAACCAGGGGTCGTTAAGAAGTCTGCGAAGGCATTTATTTCGAAAAACTTGAATTTTATTAGTATTGCTAGGAGCAGTGTTTAACCAGGCAGGGCATGCATATGTTAACGTGGGTATTATAAAACTTTTATATAGTAGTAATTTGGTTTCAAGTTTTAATGAAGATGTCGGATTTATGAGTGGATACAATTTAGAAGCTTTTGCTATAGATTTTTGTATGTTAGATTTGATGTGGTCTTTCCAGGTTAGTCGTCTATCAATTAATATTCCTAGGTATTTGGCAGGGGTGGAGTTGTTTAGGGTTGTTGAGTGTTATTGATAGTCAATGGAGGTGGATTTGTTGGTTTTCTGAGAGTAAAGATTTTTGTTTGATTTTTTGCTGGATTGATTTTTAATCGCTATTTGTAAAACCAGGTATTTAAAATATGAAGAAATGATTGGATTTGATCAGACGCTAGAAGTATGTCTTCCTG
Source organism: Teleogryllus occipitalis (assembly GCA_011170035.1). Taxonomy (NCBI): domain Eukaryota; kingdom Metazoa; phylum Arthropoda; class Insecta; order Orthoptera; family Gryllidae; genus Teleogryllus; species Teleogryllus occipitalis. The sequence goes on from BLKR01017392.1 coordinate 4,493, forward strand.
GGAAGAATATATTACTGTGTCATCTGCAAATAGGGATATGTTGGCATCAAGCATAGTGGATGGTCTGAGGTGTAGATGTTGAATAATGTGGGAGCAAGAACTGAGCCCTGAGGAATGCCTGAAATAATGTTATGAGTATTTGAAAAGGTCTGATTGACTTTAACTTGGAAAGTTCGGTTTCTTAGATAGCTCCAGATGATTTTATAGAGGAATTCTGGAGTACCTAATTGCTGAAGTTTGCATAGAAGTCCATTGTGCCATATGCTGTCAAAGGCTTTAGTAATGTCAAGGAAGGCTACAATTGTATGCTTTTTTGTGCGAAAACTATTTGCTATGTGTTCTATAAGACTGACTAGTGAGTAGGTTGTTGAGTGATTGGTTTGGATCCGAATTGAGTTTTGGATATGGTATTGCTGGCATTAAGAAAGTTAATAAGGCGGTTTAATATTAGTTTCTCAAAGATTGTTGCCAGAGAGGGGAGTAAGCTTATAGGTCTATAATTGGTGGGATCGTTAGGATTTGTTTTAGGTTTAATTAAGGGAAGTATAATTGCATGTTTCCACATTTGTGGAAAGTATCCTAGGCGAAGTCCGGCATTGAAACTAGATGTTAAAGCTGCAATACAACGCTTTGGTAGCTGCTTAAGGGTTACATTGGTGAAGTTGTCATAGCCAGGTGTTTTTTTGTTTTTCAGCTTTTGTATGATATTGAACGTTTCTATTGGCGAGATGAATTTAATGGGATGTGGAACAGTGATATTCAAATGATTCAAATGATGTTCTATTTGTGTGTTATAGTTTTGGTATATTAATTGATTGGGCTTAAATGGGGAAACTAGGTTATTTGCTATGTTTTCTGCCTTGTGGTGTTCAGAGAATATTACTTGATTATTTGAAAGAGGAGGGGGAACACTTGTTTTTTCCTTCATGAAGTATTTGACTGTTTGCCAGAGTCGTCTGGTGTTTGGATGAAGTTATTGCAAGTGTTTCTGGTTGTTATTATGTCTGTGATTAGTGATCATGTTTGTGATGTTCTTGGTGAGTTGATTAATTAGTGTTTTGTCTTGATCGTTTTGTGATCCAACGGCGTCGGATATCACGTTTCCTTCTGATGGCCTTTAGGATATGGTTTGGAAGAGGGTCTATGTTGTGTTCTAATGATGCAATGTATGGAGTGATGGAATATAAACGAACCTGCGTAATAGTCTGAGTTATATCTGAGACCGTATCTGTGCTATTTGATACATGTTTTGGAATATTTAAATTTGTGTTTATTAGTTCTTTAAAGTATTTCCAATTGGATTTACCATTAATTATTTTATTTTGTCGTGATATGTTGTCTTTTTGTGTGTGAGTCGTAATTTTAACTGGAAGATGGTCTGAATCTAGTTCTGGTACTACTATTTGGTGTATTGTTTGATAATTTTTAGTCAATATTAAATCTAATATATATGATGTTAGGCTAGTGTTGTTAGAATAAAATGTGGGGGTAGTTGGGGTGTGTATATAAATATTATTGTTAAGGCTAAATCTGAGGAGTGTTTTGCCATGAGAATTTGAGGTATTACAACCCCAAGATTGATTTTTACAATTAAGATCACCTGTTAATAAAGTGGGGGCATTACGTGAAAATATTTGATAAAGTTCGTTGATTGGAAATTTTAGATTTGGAGGTCTGTATGCTGCTATGATTATTATTGGATGTGTTGGAGTATAAATTTTTATTACTACTGTTTCAAGATTAATAGTAGATGATGAGTTTATTTGGGAGTGTTTAAATTTAGTTTGAATTGCAATTGCTGTTCCTCCTGAAGCTGTACAGTCTGGATCTGTCACTTCTGTAGATGTTATAACCATATAATTTAAATTTTTCGCCAGGTACAAGGTGAGTTTCCGTTATGTAGGCTATGTGTAAATTATGTCTGTTTAGAAAGTGAAAGAATAAAGTTTTTTGTTTCTTTATGCCATTCGCGTTGAAATTTAGTAGGGTTAAATGTGGTTGATTAGCCATTTTTAGGGTGGAAGCACGTTATGGAGACAACTTTAATAAAAAGGTCACATGAATGCGAGTGAATTGTTTTGATGAAAACTTTTTGTAGAATTTTGAGCTTATTGTGAAGATAAAATGTTAAGACAATCTTTGTCAACTTAGGAAATGTGTACACAAATAAAGATATGGTTCTACTTATAACTAAACAATACAAGAGTTTCTTATGTTTTGTTAAGATTAGTTGGAACAGTAAAAGTACATGGTAAAATGGTAAGCTCTTAATGTTTGAATTACTGGCCATATTGACTTGAGGATAGAACAAGAGATTTTAAATGTGGCATAAGAGATGTGAGAACTTGTGTTACCATCTGTGTTATAATATTAGTGATAAGAATTTCAATATTGGTAGTACTATTGTTATTATTATTGATTATATTGTTGTTTCTGGACCACTGATTTGATATGGGATTTACTGCACTGAAGTTGGGATTGTTGGGCCTGCTTGGTAGTGATGGGAAGTGATTGTTATTTAATTGGATGTTGTTACTACTTGTGGGAAATGAATGAGTGGGGGGAGGATGATGATGGAAGAGACTTTGAGGCTGAGGTGCTTTATTAGAATTATGAAAATTGCGTGAGGATGTTTTGGTTAGTTTAGCAGAGAATTCTTTATATATTGGGCAACCTTTATAGTTAGCTGTGTGGTGTTGTAAACAGTTAACACAGGTGGACAGTGTTCCTTATTTAGGGAGTTTGCATTCAGAGTAATGGTGTTTTCCTAAACATCTCACACATCTTGGACTGAGCCCACAGTTAGCTTGTGTATGACTATAATTTTGGCACTTTTTGCATTGTATGGGACCTATGGTATTATTTATGATGTTTACTCTGATTTTACAATAGAATAAGTCTTTGAGGTTTAAGATTGTTCTACCTATTTCATCATCTATTAACTCTATAGCTATTATGGGCATGGGTGTCTTATCTTTACTATATAATCATGAGCACTTTTTGACAGGGTAATTTTTGAAGATCAGTTCCTCACTAATGTCTTTTTCTGATAAATTGATTGGTACATCTTTAATAATTACTGACAACATTTTAATAGTCGGATCTCTATACGTGTGATACTGGATGTTTTCACTGTCGCAAAATTTTCTAAAGTTGCGGAAGTCACTAATATCATGGAACATGATTTTAATATTGTTATTTTCAGTTTTGGTATTAAAAGTACCATTTGTCACACTTTTTATGTCGTTGATTAGACGACTGTAATTGTCGACGTTGTGAACTATTATGGGTGGAATTCTAGTGGTTGCTGGTTGATTTACACTACAGTTAGAGTTTGCACTATTAGTTTGTTCTTCATGTGATAGTGTTTCGTAATGATTATTAGTTGGCACATTATAATGTGGGGTTTCACTGTCACTATGGTGTCTTTTAGGTTTTCTGGGATCATCTGCGTTTTTGGGTGGATTGGCACTAGTACTTACATTATTTGTTGAGGTTTCATTCGGTTGCTGACCGTTGTAAGCAGTAGGAGTTGCTGGTTGAGTTGCTAGTTGTCGTTGGAGTTGCAGAGGAGACATTACTGCATTTGTAGTTTGTTGCAGCTGTTGATATTGGAGTATGAGTTGTTGATGCTGTTGTTGTAATTGTAGATATAGTTGTTGTTGGTGATGTAGCTGTTGATCGTTTGTAGAGCTGGAGTTATTAGGTTCATTGTTGCTTACATCTTTGGTTGCAGGTTGTGGAAGTTGTTGCGATGGCTGAGAAAGCGGGGGTAAGGGTGTACATCCATTTTGTTGCTGTTGCGGTTATTACTGTTGCAGAAGGTATTGTTGCTGCATTTGCTGGAGCTGGATGCGTTCTTCGACATCCATATCGCGAGAAATATTTTCATGGAGAGTTTGCGATACCAAAGAGCCGGTTTCTGTTAAGTTCACTTCGTAAGCACGGGCATTTTCCATCACAAAAGATGGATCGCTTTCACACAATCGACGCGGATTACACTAAACAGTACACAGAAACATTCACACTTACAGTTAAATAAATGGTCGTTATATGCTGCAATGCAGCGTTTTTGGCCGTGGGCCGCCCAGAACTGGTGCGGCTTATCACAGTGCGCGTTCGAGGTTACCACAGATAAGCTGGATCTATAGCACAGACTGCAACTACTAAACGCGATAAGTTTTAGAAGTGCGGAATACGAGAGCTGGGCTCGAACTCAATGATAAATGTTCAGAACAAAACTTAAATGCTACAAGACAAAGAGTTTGTAGTCATTGAATACAATATTAGTCTATGTATCACCAAAATATCAATGATGTTAGTACCAAGGCACAGTCTACTGGACGACACATTTTAAAATGGCGTATACTGAAAATAGGCACGCGCATAACGTTACGCGTATTTCACTGGCTAGTCAGGCAATGAAGACGCACAGAGTTTCAGAAACGGGGACTGAGGGTAAGGGGTTGGAGGAAGCTTTCGGCACTAGTGACGTCGTCTGAAAGGCGGCGCCTTTGTAATCTAGGGTTAAAAATGAAATATTTACAATTTGAAAATGAATATGTCATTTTTTAATCCAATCATTTAATAAAAAGTATTACGGAAGAGTAGTCTTTTATAAAGATGAGTTACGAAAAAATAAGTTAGTTATAAAATCAACAATCGTTGCAGAGTGATGTATCTATTTTTACTAGGTTTTGATGTTCAAATTCTGAGACATTAATTTTCAGTTTTTAAAAATTATTTATGACAAGAGTGGTAAAAGGGACATTTTATTTTGCGAGTAGGAAACGTTGCGACATGAAGCCGATAGGTCGAGTGGAGCAATACTACGAGCAAAATAATATACATTTTTATCAAGTGTGTCACGCACTGTTTTAGACCGTATAACTGATTTTCATTTTATTTTAATTCAAGAATTTAAATCACTTAATTGGGTGCCATGTTACATTAAAATCTGTTGTAGCTGATCACAGGAATATCCATTTTGTTTTTTGTTGCATTCACAGTTTTATCTGACCATTTGATCATCATCTCACTTTTAGAACTAGTGCTAAAAATTGAACTTATTTAAAATCTTAAATCTTTTCGTTTAGTAAGCACTTTTGAGATTTCTACTAAATCATATTTCGTGATTTTTGTTTTAAATGAGAGGTAGTGTGCCTCAGGCATGTTTTAGCTTGATATTAGACACTGGTTTTATTGCATAAATAATAATTTTTAATGGATTTATTAAATTAATAGAATGGACGCGCATCTGCCCTCATTTATTCATTATTTTGTTCTGCGATTTGCAGTCGCGCCTGATTTCGTCACAAAGCACAGGGAGCAAGTCTGTAGGTGTGAGGTTATTGTTGAGTATAGTTACATAGACCACTATAACTGCTTACATGCACATTACATTTGAAAAGAGATATCTACTTTTTTTAATACCAAGTATGAGAGTCCATTTGAAGCTTCGGTACCGAAATTCCGCGGTTCATAAGCTTCATGTACATTTTTCTGAAGACAATGCTTCTCAGGCAGTGCTTCAAGAGTGATTAAAATGCAAAGAATTCGATTGATTGATTTTTTTCGTGTTTCCGGGCGCGTCAACTGCTTCGGTCATTAGTCCCGTTAGAGTAGTGCATGTTTTTTCTCCGGAGATGGTGGTGATCTTCCCCCGCCGGATGCCGAGATCCGGCGCCAACCTACCGTCGGCTAGTGAGGTCTCCCTCTAACCAGGACTCTCCCACCAGCGAGGCACCGCCCAAGCCGGGACTAGCTCTAAGCTCCCGACCGGTCTCCCGGAATATGTAGCAGTGTAGTGCATGTTAGTGTAAGTTAGGGCAAGGAAGAGGAAGGACAGATCGCGCGCGGTCCGTGGCCCGTTTGTTAAGGTACTGCTCCGGTATTCGCTTGTTGATCAGAGAAACCACGGAAAACTACCGATCAGAGCAGCCGGCCACTAGAATTCTCCTCCAGACAGCAACTGAATTCGACCTAGCTGAAAAGCTAGTGTCGAAAATCCTGCCGCCGTCAGGACTCGAACCTAGGACCTCCCGCTCAGAGGCGCTGCAGTGACATCAGTTGATGCACTGAGCTGCCGCTCCCGGTCAAAGAATTCGATGCTTGGCTTAATTGAAAGAAATATATCGAAAAAGGTATTTTCACTTATTTTAAAATAAACATTAATTATGCTTGGGACAAAAGGAAAAGGGCGGGACAAGGAAAATATTTAAAATTCTTGTGTTTAAAACACTTTTGTTTATTTATTTTCAGTTACTGTCGAATTTTGGAGGGTTGGCAAGAGTAATGGTTTTACAGAGCATTTCTTGTATGATTACCTAATTAACTGAGAGTGGGGCATAGGCAGGTGGTTGGTTCATACAATAATAAACTTTTTTCATTACAGTTTGATTAAAATTTATATAATTATTTTTTGTTTTTGTATCGCAGTAATGTTTGATGAGAGAGGAACTTGAATTTCTTTTTACTATATCTAAGGTAGGTGTAATTTATTTAGTAAGTAGGTACCTTAAAATATTTATTTATTTATTTACTTATTATGTATTATTTATTTCTTTATACATTTTTGACGCGCAAGAAGATAAGATGGAAGCACTGCGGACACTTGCAATATAATAAACAGAAGCATATTTGCTGAACAGAATAATCGTAATAGATGCACAGGAGACTCTAAACCTCTCGGATAGTAGGGTATTATTTCATACATAGCGTCATGTCAACAGTGGATGAGGAATCTGGTTAGGGGAATTCAGAATCAATTTTCAATATATACACTTTGTAACATAGTGGATTTAGGAACAGTTTTTCAATTATGTTAATTAACGTGTAGTAACAAATTCGCCAAAAACTGAATTTTAATGAAAGTGGATAAAGTGTGTTTTAGAACTGTGCACTTTATATGTTTAATTGATAACTAAATTCACGAATTGCTCGTGTAATAATTGATGATACGCAAATGATACGTAAAGAAATGATGATACGTAAAAGAAAGAATTGAGAAATAATATTCTACAACTAATATCAATTAATTTAGAAATGGCATGCTTTTTTAAGTTCGTGTTTCTCATTCCGTAATTTCTCTTTTCACATTAATTTTTAAATTGTGTTAGAACATAATGCTTCTTCTAGTGGTGATACACCAGCATTCTCATATTATTCATCGTACTCTCCTTATCCTTGGAATTATAATGCCAAAAATTTATGTCAACGCTGTTCGTCTGTTCGTATTTGCAGAATATAAAAAATTGTCTTCAATGTCTTGCTCTCTGCACTGACAAATGCATCCCTCAGTATATGCGCAATGAAATTAATTTCCATTGTTTCGTCCATCCTCAAATTCTCGATGTAATCCGTTTACTAAATAAGTACTCTGAGAATGGAGGAAATCGATGTTTATGAATTTACATGAAGTGTCTTCACATAAACTTAACCTTACATTATGTGACATCCAACAATGTTGACTGTTCATAGCTTTATATATTACATTATGTATTGGCTCTTTTTCGTATGAAATGTTTTCGAGAGAGTAAGTATTCAAGTCCTCTTGTAATCGTGAGGTTTGGAAGGTTGGAAACTTATTACGATAGGTTCTATTGACAACTAGCGGCGTGAGTATTCAGTTGCTACATCATTCAACTTTTATAGGATGATGTCATAGTTATTTACGATATTAGCGTCGTAATACATCTGATTACAATACGA
>BLKR01017393.1:0-12198 GCA_011170035.1 Teleogryllus occipitalis
CCGGCCTGTAGCCACCTATGCCGCGGCGACACGGTGGACTACAAGAAGTACAAGGATACACTTGAGATGGTCCAGAACAGAGTTCTAAAGCTCATAGCTCGCCCTCCGTTTCGGAAACAGATAAAAGCTCTGAGGAAGGAACTCGATATCGCATCCTTCACTCAATGCTTGAGACGGCTTTCTTTTAACGAAGCCTATCAAGCCTTTCAAACCAGCGAAGCGCCGGCGACGCTCAGTCAATTAGCGCGACATGTCCTCACCACAGGACGCAGACGACAAGCTCTCCCCTCGGATATATTGAGGCCATAGTGCAAGTTACAAAAGTGACTAAACACCGTGAAACTTGCCTTCTGACAAAGGTCCGACGCGAACTTACACCTCCCACTTACACATAGCTGTAAAACGCAGAAGCGTGCGAACTGCAAAACACACAAACCCACACTGACCTTTCGCCTAATTCAAATCAAATTTGCAAAACAACTTTCTTGTGACGTCTCGGTTTTTGACATCTATGCCAGAAAACGATGCTCAGCTGTTCTGTTCCCGCTCCCTCCTCACGCATCTCTCGCTGCGTTTGGCTAATGTATGATGACGCAATCATTCGTGACGTAAAAGGTAATACGTAATCACTTGTGCAGTAAAATACCCTTTTATGAACGATTTCTTGGCACAGAAATGTCGTTTATAATGATGGTATACAAAAAACATGTTTTAATAGAACGGAAAAATGTTTTTTTGTAGAAGCCAACTTGGAACAGTGTCTTTCAGCATTGAGCGTTGCTTAGTGCGCGAGGGAAACGAGTGTTGAGATTAAATTGCCCAGAAAATAAAATTGTCACTTTCATTTTATTATGAAATATTATTTCTGCCTTTCTCCATCAATTTCATTTTATATACATTTCAGATCTCAGGTCACGTTTCTAACCACAAACGCACACAAAAGAACTAAATCTCCAAAAATAAAGTAAAAAGTGCAAAAAGGTCTCATTTGGTAGAAGAATATAGAGAAAACTACTAAGTACCGAAGAATCGACATTTCAATGTTTCTCAACACTTCTTGCTCTCTATGAAACACGGCGGCCGACGTCGGGTCTTGCTTTTCAAACGAAGTGGTCACGTGTTTCGTGACGCAAACTGGTGCTGCGCATAACGTACAAAAATCGGTGCGCCGGAGGAGCCCACCCATCGCTTTCCACCATGGGAATATCGGAAAGGAACGATATTGTCAACGTGCGAACGGAAGTGGCCCCCTGGGATGCTGCTCGCACATACCTGCGATCATTTAAACACACATTTGGCACACGCTAGTTACTTGGCGAAAATTGTTAAACTGGTATTTTTAAATAAAAATGATGAAAAAAACAAATTTAAAAAAATTGTTTATAAATAAATGCGTGATCCCAGTTATTGCCGAAAGTGGCAATGATTAATTGTCTATGATTGTCTAATTGTCAATGATTAATTCATCTACAACTAAGTAATTTGACTTATAATATAAACATAAATTATTAATATACCTAAAACCGAGTAATTCGATTTATATTAGAAACAACAGATAAATCTAAAAACAAAAGGGGTTTGATGACTTTATTTCGATAATATTCCTTCGATACCTTTGCACATAAAACAAACATTTGTCAGCAAGAAGTTTTAAATCATCCTGGTAAGCGGGACTTTTCAGTAGTTTCAATATAAACCGTTTAAACATTGGTGAAATAAGTTTTTCCAATCACATTTTGGCGCAAATTTCAAATGTTTAAACTGAAAAAAGTTTTAATTTTTTTTCACGACCACATTGTTTAAAAATTTGAAAAAAAAACATGTGTTATAGAATGTTACAAACCCCTTTTAGAGGAAAAAATTGAAATAGAACTCCAACGTTATCACGATGAAAATGAATTTTAAAAAAAATATTTATTTTTTCTATTTGAGTTTGGCGTGAAAATTAGTTGAAAAACTACTTAAATTCAACTATTTTCCCCCGTCTTTCCAATTTTTTTTTCACATTGATAGACGCAATAGATGCTGAGAAAAAAATGAAACATTTAAAACAGGCTTCTCGTATCTCTGCAACAGATTGCCCTACGAGGCTATTTTTTTGAGAATCTTCGTCATTTTATATTCTCTTTCATATAAGCATTGCCATTATTGATTGAGGGCACTTTGTGACCGTGGTGCTATACTCTTTGAGACTGTGTTGATATGATTCCGATATTTCACTCTTTTTTTACTGTAGTAAAGTAACGGCGGAAGGTTAAACACCCCTTCAAAAGTGTTTATTCATTTATTTAGTCAAAAACAGTCAAAAACTGTATGTGACGTATGGGGGAGAAAATCATCTGCTCATTTATGGACAGATCTCCAAACACTTGCTCTAAAGCGCGGACCAGAATGGGTGATGTTACCGGGCAACGGTCTAGACACAGCTCCTGGCAACAATGGAAGTCGAGGTCGCCCCTGAAGCCGTGTCCGAGGAAACAGGCACAGCAGGCGATCCAGACATTCTGACGGCAGGCGGAAAACACGGTCCGAGCAATTCAGTGCAAGATACACGCAAAGCGAACGCGTTTCTATATCAGAGCAAGGAGCAATGGAAAATAACTCCTTCCGCAAAGTGTGGACCATTCCTCAGCAGAGGAAGTGGAAGTCCGCGGATGCTGTTCAATTGAATGCTCCCTTCCGCACTCTGAGTGCCGAAGATTTCCTTTGTGATTCGCTGCATATGTTTTATCAGCCGCCTCCGCCAGTATGGGTACCGCCATTAGTTGGCATGCAATGGAGCAATGACTCCCTTGGATCTTGCAATTCTTCAAAGTCCTCCGATTTGTACGAGTTGTTCTTTCCAACCGACTCGGTTCGACGCCTGCAGGAAGCAAACAGGAGGAGCCTTCCAAATTTATTCCAATGCGAAGAATTTTGCAGCGAGGCAGATGATCAGCGAGAAACATCAAGCATGCCCGATTTATTATTCACTAACTGGAATTTAAATAGCACAATGAAAGAGTGGGATGCGTATTACGAAAACATCAGATATGACAACGGAAAATTAAAACAGAAAAGAAAATTTAAATCATCTGTCGTTGCACACTTGCCACATCATTTGATGTTTACGAGTGTTCCTAACATGAAAGTGACTTTTGATGCTCTTCAAGCAGTTGACATACACTCTGGCGTCGACTCCCACAAGCACAGTGACAATCATGTAAGTTGTGCTTTCAATTTACCTGTTCCATATTTTTTAACTGATAGTTTCGGTTCTCTTGGCACATTAATATATCCATATTCACTAATATGCATTGAGTAGAGATTAAACATAAATAATAATGATATGCCGCAGATATAGTGTAGGTGTCTCGTGGGAACTAATAGATTAGTACTAGCTTTTCTGAAAAATCTATTCATATGTATTTAATATTAGTAGTAAAATAATGATATAAGATGATTAATTTAGTTTGTGGATTTATATGCAATTTGTGAATTTTAGTGAAACCAGAGCACTTTTACTATAGATTTACCTCATTAAAATATGTACTTTCTAACATGAAAAGATGAAAAGCAGTGCATGTGAATTGTTACGGTTGCTTCATCGCATAATTTCTCTCCACATAAACAGGATAATGGAGGAATCTGTGAAGAGAATGACCACAAATCTTCCGACGTTTCAATCTTTATCTTCGACAGTCTAATATTCGACGACGTATGTGAAAATAACAATAGTAATAATCATAAAGTAAACAATGAAAACATTTCCCGCCTGAGCTCATTGCAGAGCCTTCCTGACATAAACTCTGCTGACGACTCCAGCCAGCACTACGACAAGGATGTGAGTTACGCTCGCTTCATAACGAAACATATCTCTTCTCGGTTTTTTAACTTTTTGTTTTGTCTTTCTGGCATTTTATTTTCTCCAGATTCACTAATATACTTTCAGTACAAGTAATCAAATAAAACTATAATAATAATAAAAATAATAATAATAATAATAATAATAATAATAATAATAATAATAATAATAATAATAATAATATACTACTGCAGGAAGTGTCTTGTGCAAAATAATGGATTTTTACATGTTTTTTCCCAAAACTGTATTTATATATAATTAATATAAATAGTGTAAGTATGATATATTTATTGACATGAACTGGTTTAAAAATGTCTTAATTTCTTTTTCGGATTACTTTTAAATTTGTGAATTGTAGTAAAACCAACGCACTTTTCTCTACTTCTACCTAACAAATGTGAATTTTCTAACATTTGAAGATGACAAGCAGTGCAGATGTATCTGTGGCAGTTGATACATCGTCTGATTCTCCTCCACGTAAAAATGATAATGGAGAAATCAGTGATCACACTAACCAGGAATCGCCCGACACTTCAAACAAGCTTCTTAATGGAAGCATGGAAAATATTGTTTTGGACAACGAACGCCGTACTAATGAGACAATTGCCCTCAAAGGCTCACGTAAGAGCCTTCTTGACATTGATTCTGGCGACAAAACCAGTGACCTTGCACTTGATGAAGTGAGTAGCGCTTTGTTGAAAATAGAATATATTTTTCTCTTCTTTAACTTGCAGTCTCCTTTGTTTAGTCTTTCCATATTCAATCGTTCGTATGGAATACAGATAATAAAATATAAATTACGAAAATAAATTAACGTTGGGAATAGCAGAGCAAGAGTTGTCTGTAAACTAATGGATTTATCAAGTTTAAATAATGTTTTTCTGACTCCTTAAATACTTAACCATCTAAATTTCGTTTGTAGATGTTGTTTTGAATTTCTGAATTTGAGAGAAATTAGGGTACCTTAAATGCGCTTTAACGAAATTGATGTGGCGTTTGTGTTTACCTATGAAGATGAATAAGAGAGAAGGAGAATCTGATGCGGATGCATCCTCCTGGAATCCCGCCCCACGAGCGAGCATCCTCACACGAATCGGTCGCGCTGTGCGTCGCGCGCTGCGAGGACGGCGAGTGGCTGCCGATGGAGAAGACGGAAACATTGGCTGTTTCTCCTTCTTAAAGAGATGTTTTTAATTAACTTGTATCAACGCTTCTTTCAATTATGTTGCATAATAATGTAGTGGTTCTATGAATAAAAACTTAAAAATCTCATTAAATTGTATTTTTAATGCATAGAAACTTTGTTAGTAAATGTATTGCAAAAATAATGCGGTTTATTTTTCTGTATGCGCGTATTATTCTTCGTAATGCATGTAGTTTTTACAAGTTATGAAATTTTTAAAATAAAAAAATGATTCTTTTGTATGTGCTGAATAGAAATTTCGATTCGTTGGTTTTTAGTAGTTTTCTATTCCTAGATATTATGTTTCACCGGTTTTTGTTTGCATAGTTATTCCTTTTTTATGATAGAAAATGGGAGGATATGCATATAATTACTTTTAACGCTGTATTAGAATAGATTGTTTCTGGGAAAGGATCTACTTCTTAAAGCAATGTACTTATTTATTTTTATATTTTGAAGCATCAAAACAATTTTGGGAAACATTTTATATCAGTTACATATATAAATAACTATGTAGTATTCGCCAGGAATATTATAAAGCATTTTAAACTGGGACATTTTTAATTAATTAGTTATATAATGCAAAAATACTGGAATCATCTCAACAATATGATCTACAATATTAATACGTGAAATCGGTTTGCGATTGTCTGTTGAGCTGCAACTTTGTACAAACGTCACGATTTTTTCTCTTAGTGCTGTTGGAAAGATCGTTAAGTTAGGCGCAGGTAGCGCGGAAATACGTCCATTATCGTAGAACTAAATCGGTATGCATGTATGTATGGCTGGGCTTGTCAGAATATGTCTGTTACAATAGAATCTTTTGACGCTTAACTTGTTAAAAATATAAGGAGTAAGGGTTTGTCGTGCGGTTTTGAAGATAATTAAACTATTTTAATTTCGGGGATACATTTCATGAAATACCTGTAACAATTTTGGAATCCATTGAAAAATTGCTGGAAATATTGTACTTTCCTTCAATGCTATTGAATGGTGAGGTAAGATGTTGGATTCATCTCAACAATACCCTCTCTAATTTTAGGTTGTAAAATCCTTGTTTAAAATTCCTTTAAACGATATTTTCGTACACACATCAAGATTAATACACGTTTGCTTTTATTCCAAATAATTCAAGTTATTAATAACTGGTGTGTAAGCACTGAAGATATGCGATTTTAATGGATGAATGGAGTGTGGAGTATTGTGTCAGTCAAACTCAGTCAGACTGGAAGCAGATGAGCAGAAACTTAGTAAAACACCAGAAGAAATATGAATTTGAGACACTCCCTGGATATTTATTAGGATATTTTATTACATGTAGTTTAGAAATGGACTTTGTAACGTTATTAACATTTTTTTCTAAAAGTCTTAAAATTCATCATTTTTTTCTCTAACAAAAAATGCATTTAAAAATATGGATAATTACCGAAATTCATTAAAATCTGTGAGGTGTTGGAAAGTTAAATTATTTTATGATCATGTCTTACACTTCATTATGCCAGAGATTTCTTTCCTAATGAAATTTATCTGTCAATTATGCATCTTTGTAAGATTTCATTCTTTAACATTTCATGTTAAAAAGAATTAATCGATAAATAAACTTATAACGTTCTCGTTCTGAAAAAGAAAAGCTGATTATCATTTCTTTAGTATCTTGTGCGATCCACAGTTTAATAATTTCTTTTCAGAAACAAATTCCAGATTCCTCGCTTCTTCCGTATGGAGAGCGGATCGAATGATCGTTTGCTAGGACGAAAGTAAGTACCGGCGACGATTAATAAAATAATAATATATATAATATATATATATATATATATATATATATATATATATATATATATATATATATATATATATATATTGTAACAATCTAAGATCCCCACGAACAATTTAGATGCAAAGAACAAACATAACAAGGAATGGCATGAGTAGGAGATGGAAAAACAGAAGAAAGCGGTGTCGCGCACTAATAATTTTTTTATAAATTAAAGAAGACGCGACAAAATCCCGATTTGGACAGTACAAATCAATAGCATTCATTTAGAGGAACATTTCAAAAGTTATTCGAAGCGAATCGCATCAGGGGTTTAAAAGATATGAGTGATTTTGAAAGTACACTTTAGACAATATAACGAGAGATTTTTACAGCCATTGTTATCATAAGAAAGGTAATGTAAAGAAGCGGTTTTTCCTAAAAATTAAGAGAACGCGTAAAGCGATTGAAATGAAACTTTCGGGATTAACAAAGAAAATCACGCGGAAAATTATGACATTACTCGCAACTCTGAAAAATATCGAGGGGCTGCAGTAAAGATGCCAATTGAAATTGTATATTTGGAATTTTTACGAGAGAACAATGATGCGTCGCGAGCGACGGAAATAAAGCAATTTTGGCGTTAATAAACATGAGAAGATCGTATAAGAAATAGTAATAAGATATAAATTGATAATTAAAAGTAGTAATAAAGAGAAATAGCCTGGAAAGGACAGAATTAAGTAAAATGGTATGATATTTTTGGTAAAGACACGTAAGCGATCGGTAAATGTTCCAGAAAAAAAAGTTGAAGACACAACGCAACAATGTCAAAAAGATGATGCGTAGCAAGCTCGAAGTCAGACGTGGGGAGGACGCTCCGAAAAAAGATAAAAATTTTAGTATGCAATTGTGCGAGAAACACGGTGAACATAAATGGATATAGTGAGTTTAGGCAATGATGTTCGTAATAACAATGCGTAACGCGGAAATATTTTATGTGTCGCAGTATATTCAATAATAGGACATTTTGGAGGAAATGTAGCACGCGAT
Organism: Teleogryllus occipitalis; assembly: GCA_011170035.1. Lineage (NCBI taxonomy): Eukaryota > Metazoa > Arthropoda > Insecta > Orthoptera > Gryllidae > Teleogryllus > Teleogryllus occipitalis. Next base: position 7,834 of record BLKR01017393.1, read on the forward strand.
AGACAGATAATCGCGTTATTAGTTGCGTAATGGAAATAGGATGATAGGGGAATGAAAGGACATGCCAAGAAGATATTAGCGAGTTCAAGAAAATTTTGGTAATGTGTGGGGATGGAGAAATGCTGCGGGAGGATGGATTTGGAGGATGCTGCGTAATATACATCGAGGACGGCGCGCAACAATGGTTTGCTGCGGATTACAGCGTTTTCTGCAAAAGGGAAGTTATGAAACTTTGTTTTTTTTTGTTATGAAATTCACATTTTGAAGGAGAAGAAAGATTAAAATTAGCTTCTGTACAAGATCAAGTTCTGTCTTAACGTAAAATAGATTCAATAGATATACAGGCAGAATGCGCATTCGGGTGTGAATGAGTTTATTTATAATTGTCAGTATGAATGGAAATATTTTGGATTTTGTGTCATGTAATTTAAGGGTATTATATCGTTCATGTGTTTATGTGTTTATTTTGTTTGTCGTTAAGTGTTTTATGTGAGTCATGGGAGAGCAACGACCCCAGTTTGTATTTATATATATTTCAACTGAAATAACGACTAGCACAGGAATTACAGAAAATAAATGGCGAACATCACTTGGTTCGACATTAAATTAAACGAACGTAGTTTAATTGTTACATGTAGCTAGTTAATGACCTACGCCCACGTGCCCGAATAGTTGTTAGATCCTGTACAGGTCAGCCACAACCTCACACCCAGATTTTATGTGTAAGTAAGAAAATATCGGAAGTTCTGGGGGGGCAGCTGTCGACAGGCAACCTTGGAGGTGGAAGCTGAGTAAAGAACGATTTTCCTAAAACAAATAAAGAAGTATGTTCTTAGCTAAATTTATTACCTTCATTCAATCTATTTCCCTTCATAAGAATATTATCTACATTCAATCATCGTGACCGACAATAATGAGATGAATTCAAAGAATTTTGAAACCTCTGTGTTGCTATTTTGCGAACTGGCAACGCCTGAAACGCAGCGCGCGAAATTCGAATTAATTGCAATTCCAGAGTGCGTCGAAAATGGGACCATCATCCTACACAGTTCTTTGCTATAGAACGATTTTCCTAAGGATGAGCCAAAGTGACAGCTAGTGCTGGCAACATAACTGAAGGTTCTGTGGTCGTTGTGCCCATAAGACTCCCTTCCCGCATTCGTTCGTTTGCAGTTGGCTAACTTGTAAATGGCTTCGACGCTTCCTTTTGTGATGTCCTCGTCCGACAAAAATGTAGTGCGCCGCGAGAAATAAATGAAATTAGGAAGTGCAGTGTTATGTGCTCTTCCGTAAAAATTCTTTTTTCTATAAACATTACATTAATTTACTTTTTGTGTGATAAATATTATGTTTATATTAAAACCGACACTTAAATGCGAGATGCACGTGGTTCCGGTCTTCGTGCTGTTGTGTGGCGAGCTGTGATCAAGAGCTTTCTATTTACATTCGTGGCAGTTTTCTTTTACTGTTGGTGAGAGCATGTTAAGAGATTTTCCACATACGTAATTAAATTTAAATATTTCCCGAACTCGCGTACGTGCATATATTTAAGCGAAACTCTTAGACTTCTACATAGGGATGTTTTCAAGGAGCCATTAGCACTTTACGAAGGGGCATGACTGAACAGCTGTCGCGGCGGAGGGATACATGTGAAATACATGTGATGTTCACTTGTTTTCACGAACTGTCACTTTGGCTCAACCTTAGAAAAATCGTTCTATATAACCAGGGCAATTGATAAGGGCGGGTTTTGGTTATTATTTTGGCGTTATAACGCCGGGCGATTATAAAGATTATAGTTGATCTAGAGCAGGTAATGGTTCATTACATATTTTGGTGCGCCTAACGAGGAGCGATTATAGTTGTTTTATAGATATGAGGAGGACGGTTCATTACAATATATATATATATATATATATATAATATATTTAATAATAATATATTTATAATAAAAAATACGACCAAATCAACTAGAAAACCCGTAGAGAATGTTGTTTTTAAAATATAACGATATAAATGTAAACGATCCGGCAACAGTGGCTAGTCTCTTTAACCAATACTTTTCGAGAATTGCTGCCGATCTCACTAAGGGTCTTCAGGCACAAAATTCAAAAACAGACAGTTCACCCAAAATTTTAGGCACAATGTTCGTTTCCGAAACTTCTTCCTATGAAATTCTCAAAATAATCGGTAAACTAAAAAATAAATATTCGTCCGGTTTAGATGAATTCCCAGATTCTTTGTTAAAGACTTGTGCGTATGCCATTATACACCCGTTAACTCACATATTTAATGCATCTTTATGCACTGGAACGTTTCAGATATTTTCAAAACAGCTAAAATTAAGCCGCTCTTCAAAAAAGGCAACAAAAATGAAATTCAAAATTATCGGCCCATCTCTCTTCTATCAGTTTTTTCAAAAATATTAGAGAGACTTTTTACGTACGAATGGAAACCTTTCTCACTAAACACGACGCGCTTTCAGATTGCCAACATGGATTTAGTAAATCAAAATCAACGGAAACAGCTATATTTTCTTTTCTTAAAGATGTCGCCTCATCATTAGATCAAAACGAGGCACCTATTGGATTATTTTTAGATCTCTTAAAAGCTTTTGACATCATTGATCATGACATTTTACTTTCAAAATTACCTTCATATGGAATCCGTGGTATTGCCCTAGATTGGTTATGTTCGTACCTTAAACAACGATCTCAGAAAGTTGAAATACCTTACTGGAATGATGGAACATTACGCACGCACCTTTCCGACTCTTTGCCCATTGCATGTGGAGTTCCTCAAGGATCGATTTTAGGCCCTATTCTGTTCCTACTTTACGAAAACGATATGCCCTCGACGATTCGAAACGGAAGAACGGTTCTCTTTGCGGATGATACGAACATCCTTTGCAATAAAAAAACCGTAAATAGTACAATATCAGATGTTTCAAATTGGTTCCGAAATAACAAATTAATAGTAAACGAAAAGAAAACGGTTTTAATGCAGTTTTCCATTTCAAATAAACAATTCTGTGATCCATTGAAAATGAACGGTGTACCATTGACTGATGTTAAGGCAACAAAATTTTTAGGTCTCTCAATTCAGTCAAACCTTAAATGGAACGTCCATTTAAATGAATTGAACACAAAATTAAGTTCATTATGCTACGCGTTCAAAATTCTTGCAAATTCAGTCAGCCTTCATACTGCTCGTTGTGTATACTTCGCGAATGTTCATTCTCGCCTGAGATATGGCATAATATTCTGGGGAAATACATCTTATAGCTCCCAGACTTTTAGATTACAAAAACGAATTGTACGAATAATAACCAAATCCACCCACGTGATTCATGTAAGCCTCTCTTCATTAATCTAGGAATTCTACCATTACCGTGTCTTTTTATTTACGAATCAGTGGTTTTTGTAAAAAATGACTTGCTTAAGGGCGGGAATATATTTTCAGAAAATACCGAAGTCTATTACTATAACACTCGACGTAGAAATCATATTCATCAGGTGACAGTATCAACAGCTCATTACAAAAAATTCACATACAATACATGTATATTATTTTACAACACTTTGCCAGATGACATTAAACGATTAAATTCAATAGAAAAGTTTAAATCACAAGTGAAATCGTTTCTGCTGCATAACTGTTTCTATCCAATTAGAGACTATACTGAGCATCACAAGAAAAGTAACATTAATTTTAACAATGATACATAATGCATTAATTACCATTTGGACTGTGTAAATGAGTATAAACAACCTGTAACAACTATTGTAACACAGCTTCCGGGTCAATGACCCCCATCTCGATCAGGTTTTTCGTCCAGTTTCCCTGATCCATTGAGCAATTGCTGAGATGGCCCCTTGTTTTGCTTCTGGACATAAATGTAACTTCATTTTCTGTGCACGTCTTCTTGAATTCAGTGGGAAATACAATTATTCAAATTACCGTTTCCACGTCATAAACTGAGGAAGTAATAAGAGCCAAAATTTATTGCTTATTTATCCTTGAAAATAGATTTTATTACATGGGAGTTTTTGTTTTTCTCCCTTTCAAATTCAAAATTTATTGCTTATTTATCATGAAAATCGATTTTATTACATGGGAGTTTTGTTTTTCTCCCTTTCAAAATTCAAAATTTATTGCTTATTTATCCTTGAAAATCGATTTATTACATGGGAGTTTTGTTTTTTTTTTTCTCCCTTTCAAAATTCAAAACTTAAGTAGTATATGATTTAATTAACTAGGGATCACAGAATTTTGAAAATGTGCACACAATTCACTTTTCCCCATAGCCCGTCATACGCAGTTTTAACTGTTTTTTGACGTAAATAAATAAATAAATAAATAAAT
>BLKR01017394.1:0-12181 GCA_011170035.1 Teleogryllus occipitalis
TAACTATTAAAGGCAATTTTTTAAACAAACCATTGAAAATAACTTTTAAAGTAATTTTGGCAATTCAAAGAAAAAATTTTTGTCCACTTTATTTTAGATCTATAATTTTTTTCATTTCTTTAATAGTATATCGGAGAGACAACTGACAAAGCCCATTCAACCAAACGCGGGGCAAGTATTGCACTTTCTTTGAACACGACCGCGCAGCAAGGATTATCAACTCCTTGAGTTCCATCGGCAACCAGAAGATGTCATTTCGGAAACTTTGATTCTTCTGTCGGCAGCATTTGTTTACCGAGCCCCGATGGGTAAGGTGCGCGAAAAGTGTATTTTGCGTTGTGATCTAACTACAAGCAGCCGCACTGTACCTGCCTGCAACCTGGGATATCAGGATTTACACCGACATCCAGCCAGTGTGTTTGTGCTGTAATTGCTGAACGTAAGGTACAGTCCCTGATTCTTGTCATAACGTAATAAGCTATTAGATTCATTGTCCTTGCAGGTTAAGATGTTCTTGGCATGGACACGTTGAATAGTACCTTGTAGTAGCCTTATTACCCTATATAACAGTTAAAGTGCAGCCCTACGATGTTTCGTGGTATTGTAGCTTAGGTTGTCACGATGTATTCCTGCCATTATCATAATGCCCCGGGAGAACAATCTACATTGAAATTTCCATTGTGATGTTGTTTATGCAATTTCTGTTTCAGACGAAACAGAATATTCATTTTTTAGCCATTTGTATTTTTTTCTTTAAAAGGGAGAAATAATGTACATGTAGGGAATACTACATTCAATGGGTGATATGAATAAAAATAGGTACTCCAGAGGAATTGCCCAGGAGTACAAGTACGAACTAGAACTTCTCATAAGCAATTGCTTCTTTTCATATGAATAAAAAGTTTTATGAAACTTTGAGCATTTACTTCTCTCTCTGAGTAACTGCTCACTAACTGATCAGTTGTGATTGGTTGATTTTCGTCTGTTTTGTTTGTCTACGTTACTGCACGTCGCGCGTTTGTTCCTGATAGTGTCGACTGTGTTAGGTTAAGTGGTACAGTTGACGTGCATTGTTGGCGAGGTCGTATGAAATCATCCATCACTCTCACTCACTCACGCAGTCACTCTCTGTCAGTCAGTCAGTCAGCCACTCAGTCAGCCACTCCCTCACTCAGTCACTCCCTCACTCAATCACTCCCTCACTCAGTCGCTCCCTCACTCAGTCACTCCCTCACTCAGTCACTCCCTCACTCAGTCACTCCCTCACTCAGTCACTCCCTCACTCAGTCACTCCCTCACTCAGTCACTCCCTCACTCAGTCACTCACTCTCACTCTCTACACACCAATGGATAAATTGCTCAAAATAAGAGCAATTATTTACGCCTTTATTCATACTGTTTGAAGCAATTACTTTGTAAACTCGAAAAAGAAGTAATATTTCATTTTTATTCATATCACCCAATATCTTAGTATGTCCACAGTATGTAATTGAACTATTACTAGCTAGGTAATTCTACAATCGTATTGAAAGATTAGGCTGTATTAAATGTTGTCAATACTAAAATGCATTGAGGAAAGTACAAAATATCGAATATATATATATTTTTTTCACCGATACGAACATTTTCTACGCGTTTAATTAGGACACAATAGTAGCCTGCAGCAGCAAAAACTGCTTCTGAACAGAACCACACATAATGGTTTTACAAAATGTAGTCGTTACCAAGGCTTGGATTCTGATGACGTGTCTTTTCATTGGTGCATTCTAGACGTAGCTAACTTGAAAATGGATGTTTATCACGACATACAGGCGATTGAAATGTATAGTTAGAGGCCATTTTTGTCCTTTTTTTGCCATTTTTCAATTTTCAAGTCTTTTTTACCTTTGCGTCATTTTTCTTATTTTGATGCATCTTGTTTCCTTTTCGTATTTTTTAGTGAATGTTTCATGAATTAACAATGACACCCTAAAACAAAGTTTATATTGTATCATCAGTTCATGAAGAAATTCACTATTGTGCTTGACTCTTTTCCGAATCTCAAAATTACACAGATTCTTAGGTAATTTCCTCCACCTTTCAAAACTGACAGTTGGAAGTACGGAGCTAAGGATCGCATTTCTTCCTAAAATAAAGACTTTCTATTAAATATAATTTTAAATAAATAAATTTTATTTAAAATTGTCAAATCCATCAAATAAACATTGTTATACAAATTTTTGAGTATTTGAAAAAAAGGTCATTTTCCCCTTCTTTTTAAGTGATTTTATAGGTCATTATCCAAGAATTTTTAGGTCATCAGAATTCAAGCTCTGGTTGTCACACTTCGCAATACGATACTATACTCTCGTATAACACTGAAATAAATTATATGTTTTATTAAAACAGTCTTACGAATACGTCAAATCTTAGTGAAATATCAGAAGAAATATAATGTTCATTTTCTGCCATTTGCATATGCTGTATATGCTCATGCTCAAATCTGCCCAAAGTTTAAAGTTTATGTTATCGGAATATGAACTTGCACAGTTCATGCCTTCATCGTTTGGTGGAAGAAGTTCGTCGGCATTTCTACAATGTAAATCATTTAATTTCCGCAGGGGGAAAAAGTATTTCTGAAAGCTCCGAGCCGTGTGGCAGCGTTTAAGACAGCTTTTCTCAACAACTTCCATTACGACCGCAACACGTGTCGACAAGATGGGGCTCCTGTCTTGAAGCAGTCATGTACTACGCGTATAACTTCAAAGAAATATCACAGATTTCAGGAGACGACGCAGCAGTTGCCATTAAGGAAGCCAAATTGTGTTGTCATCTCCAAATATCAAAAACCACCTTGCAAATTTTGGACATTTACTCATAGCCATTACAAAACTAGAGACAAAAGGTCTTCCGCTGACGCTATTGCCATCGTTGGGAACTTAAAAGGTAGTGGATGGAGAGGTAGGTAAATCGGTTGAGTTAAAATTTACCACTGTGTTTAATCGCTATCAGGCTGGGAAATAATGTCTAAAATAGCTTCCATTCTTTCGGGAAAACCTGAAGAAATCTCTATACAACCAGAACATATAGAAGCAATGAAATACGCCCCCATAGCTCAATGTGAGATGGAGAGAATATTCTCCCGTTTGAAGTAATTTTGAATGATAGGACAACTTCGTTCACTATTGATAACTTGTACAATTTTTTAATTGCGTACTGTCAATCAAGAACTATGTATAAAATTAATTTTATAATCATTCAATAAGATAAAGTGATGTATTTGTGTCAATTCTAATATTAAATATTTTAGTGTGCTTATTGACGGGGTTTTCTTTCTATATTCGACTTTTTTATGCCTAAATGTCCGAGCTCTATTTATATGACACATTCTTGGAAATCAAACTGAGATATTACTCCGTTATCCTGTCGAAAATTAATTATTTTTTTTTCTATTTGAATCTGACGTCAAAATTGGTTGACAAAATACCTTCATATTCAACTATTTTCTCCCGTCTCTGCAATTTTTTCAGCCTGATACATGCAATAGAAATCGAGAAAAAATAAAATATGAAAAACACGTTTCTCGTTTCATGTCTGCAACATATTACCCTAGGAGGCCGATTGTTTGGGAGTATACATTTGTGATTCTCTTCCATGAGTATCGCGATTATCGATTTAGTTTGGGAGCACTTTTCATAACTTTATTCGACTATATTTTTCCTCCTCCTCTGCATGAAAGGACAGTGAAAATTAGTGCTAGTTAGTCTCATATCCGGCGAACATATATTTTCGAAAACAACAACAATTTAACATTTAAAAACTATAAAATTGATGAAAGAGGTTTTGTTCTTGAAGAAAACCTGTCCTGAAAAACAGCTCTTTAAGGAAGGTCGTACATTAAAAAAAAAAGTTTATTATTTGCAGATTTTGTTCTTGAAGTTAATGCAATTTATAAAAATCTCTGAAAACCTGTGTAGTAAGAATCTATTTATCTATTCCATAGCCCTGGTTTGAGAACAATAAAGTTCCGAAACGTCGACAAACATGTACTAATTAACAAACATCCATGGACTATTCACATAAAGAGATATTGTAGTAGTATTTGAATTGGTTCTGATCAGACTAGCCGGGGGAGGTGAGTAGAGCGATGCTATTAGCGCTAGGTTTCCCCTCCTCTCCCCGGCGCCCGAGGGTGTGGTGTGCCGACAATATCGATCGTACGCTCTTTGATCGCAGTGCTGTTTGACACGTGCGGTAGACAACAGGTGGCACGCGACTGGTGCTGTAATCTAGCAGTGACTAAAGAAACTATGTGACGCACCATGAAGGTATGAATCGAACAATAGCGTCACGAGTTGGAAAACTGCCGAAACTGCCAATGTGCAAAATTTGTTTTCATAATTGACTTGATGACCACAGTTCAAACAAGCGTCGGAATGAAGTGCAAAAGTTGAATGAGTAAGGATTGCTTTCGGTCGATTTCCTAGCCGCGTCTGCAATTCCACCACGACGATTGCAAATTGTCATAAGAAAACCACTTATGAACTTCATTTATTTTTACATTTATTTCTTGTCAAGAAACAGTAAAAAACAGATGTATGGAGGGAGAAAACAATTATATGTCCGTTCTCTTGAGCTCCGAAATCCCTACTCTCTTCTTTACTGTATATACAATATATCTATTATTTAACATGAAAATGTGTTTCTTTTGACCCACTGGAGTGATTGCTCCTAAATTTAGTACGAATAAATTTGAGCGATCGACAATTAAAAGAACGGGAGTTTCTTGCAGCCCGCAACGCATTTATGTACTTGGGGCTTGCGTTGCCGCGATGCCGGCAGAGCCGGTGGTCGTGGCGGAAGACGCGGGGAAGGGCGACAACAGGGAGGGCCACGGCAGGTGGCAAGGAGGAAGGAGGCGAAAGCGGTGGGATGGTGTGGAGATGAGTACAGGGTTAAGGGGGCGCGCTGAGTTAAATTGATTGATTGATTTTTTTCGTGTTTCCGGGCGCGTCAACTGCTTCGGTCATTAGTCCCGTTAGTGTAGAGCATGCTTTTTCTCGGGATATGGCGGTGATCTTCCCCCGCTGGATGGCGAGATCCGGCGCCGACTTACCGTCGGCTAGTGGGGTTTCCCCCTAACCAGGACTCTCCCACCAGCGGGGCACCGCCGTAGCCGGGACAAGCTCTAAGCTCCCGACCGGTCTCCCGGAATATGTGGTAGTGTAGTGCATGTTAGTGTGTGTGTGTGTGTGTGTAAGGGGAGAGGATAGGACAAGGAAGAGGAAGGACAGATCGCACGCGGTCCGTGGCCTGTTTCATAGGGTACTGCTCCGGCATTCGCCTGGTGTTGATCGGAGAAACCACGAAAAACTACCGAACAGAGCAGCCGGCTGCTAGAATTCTCCTCCAGACAGCGACTGAATTCGACCTAGCTGAAAGCTAGTGTCCAAAATCCTGCCGCCGTCAGGATTCTAACCTAGCACCTCCCAGTCAGAGGCGCTGCAGTGACATCAGTTGATGCACTGAGCTACCGCTACCGGTGCTGAGTTAAAGAATATGAGTATCAAAATGGTTTGGAGTTAGTTTTGAATCGGTATAAAATATAATATTATGTTTATGGCATTCACAGAAATTGTCACATCCAATTCTCTTTGGATGCTATATCCAAATTCAATTGTTACAACAAATTGTTGTGTCATTCAAAGATATAAAATACTGTTAACGTTTCCATATGTTTTATCTACCTTCCTTACGTTTCTAGCTTCAAATTAATATTCGTGTATATAATTGATGACAATACAGTAAACGCTCGTTAGCACGAACTCGCCTAACACGAACAAAACGTTGCAAAGAATTGTGGCAATACGGACATTTATAACACTCGGGTAACACGAATTTATCAAGATTCCCGCGGCGCGCCGTATATTTGCAACTCTTCCGACCAGGCGGAATCGTTATCCCTAAGTGAGCTTCGCTCAGCATGGGCGTTTCCTCTGACGTCCAACAGTTCACTGCCGATCCGTCGCCGTTAACCTGATTGATTGATTCATGTTTCCGGACGCGGTAACTGCTCTGGTCATTAGTCCCGTTAGTGTAGTGCATGTTTTTCTCTCGGGAGATGGCGGTGATCTTTCCCCGCTGGATGGCGAGATCCGACGCCTACAACAGGAGGCGCGTACAGTTAAAATCGAAAATTAGCAGAACAAATTAGAGCTAAAATTGAAGAACAAAACGAACGGATGTCAGCTAAGTTAGCGGAACAGGACGAGAAATTAACTCAAATTTCTAGAGATCTTATTAACGGACTGAGGCATTAGAATTAAAATTCATGCGGTCATCCGAACAGTTAGAAGCCGAAATTAAGGAGGACCTTATTGTTCAAATCCAACAGATCACTTCTAGTTTTAATTCAAAGACAAATTTAATTGAAACTAAGGTTACTCAAGTTGAGAATAAAGTAGAGAAGACGGTCGAAGAGCAAAACAAGGCTATCCAAATTATTTCAAATAATCAAGTAGCGATTAGCCACGATGTGTCACAGATTAAATCGTGTGTACAAGAATATAGTGAGAAAATTCAAATTTTAAACCAGACAAAGCAAGAAGTAGAAGCGAAAGTAGCAGATGTGAAGGAGAGGATAGGAAATTTACCATCTTCTTCTGTTTTGCATCATTCGAGGATCATTACTATTCCTCCTGGTTGAACGTTTAGTGCGCTAGGAAGAGAAAATCCTTGCATGTTTATAAAGGTAGTAGAAAATTTCTTTATGTTATACAATTTTCCTGGAAACAGGAAGGTCAGAATTATCTACCAAATGTTACAATCTAGTGCGAAATTGTGGGCTGATACATTAGATCCGTTACCAGCTACGTTTCAAGAATTTAAGGAGAAATTCTTCAATCGCTATTGGAATTACGAGACCCAAATTAACTTTAGGTTAAATTTGATGTACATTACCTGGCGAAAGGGGACGGTTAGCATGCAAGATTATGCAACAGAGAAGCTAGCAGGTCTCAGTTTATGTACGCCACCCATTTCAGAGAATGAAATAGTATGTTTATTGATCAGACATTTCCCGGTAGGCATGCAAAATTTGTTGAAGAGTCAATTACCAATGTCTTCAGAAAAACTGATCTGCCAACTTGGATTGTACGATGCTTCATATGAAATGACAGAAAAATTTAAAGCGAAGTCATCACCCACTTCAAGTGCTATTATAGTTACCGCGCAAGAGGGACACAGTAACGGCAATAATAGTAAGCAGAAGGGGAAGAGACAAGGCTACAACAGAGATGAAGAGAATAGTTCGACCCGACCGAAGCAGAGCAAAACTTCAGCGGAAACGGGAAGTCAGCTAACCAAAGTTTTTACCTCAACTACGATGGCAGATATGAGTATGGACCATCGACGTCACGTGATTCTAACCCATTGATCACGGAATTAAACTAATAAGGTTTTTCTCGAATGGTCGCCTCGAAACAAACCATTCTTTCATTGATGTCGAAGAGGTGCCTTTCAGGTCCATGGCAGTTGTACATTCCGCTTTGGAAACGCAAAATGATTTATTTGCGAATGTAAAGATTACGAAACGCAAATGCCCATTGATAGAAGTAGAATGCGAAGGGAAAGAGGTCCTAGCATTAGTCGACACGGGATGCACTTGCTCGGTAATAGTGGAAAGTTTGTTAGATGAACTTTCAGGGATGGCAGAAGCAATACCACAATTCCCTATGCGGAAGTCGTATCTGATGGGAGCGAATAAGAAGAAGTCGCGGCCTATCTACCGACAAGTACTATTGCAGCTGACAATAGGAAAGAAGGTATAAGAGACTGTATAGTAGCGAAGGAGTTATTGTACCCACTGATCCTGGGAGTGGACTTCCTCTATGACCATAAAGTAATCATTGACATGGCGAGAAATTGTTTGCAAATTCCAAGGAACGGCATAATTCACTATCATCCATTTGATGAAGATGAACATCTAATATTCCATGCGAACTGTATCGAGGTCAACAACCTTCCCACTTTGTTAGAAAATGCTGTGAGAAATAATGGGAACTTAAACCGACAACAGGAAGAACTGTTAAAATTGTTAGTAAAATATCAACGAGTTTTTGAGAAATGTGAAGAGCCCATAAAAGATTTTGAATTTCATATTGAGCTAACTGATGAACGGCCATATGCATCGCATAACTACCCTATACCAGTTGCATATCGGGGAGAAGTGGACGAACTTATTCAGTCCATGTTAAACGATAAAATCATTAAGAAAGAAAGGACTCCATATTTAAATCCAATAGTCAGTGTCAAAAAGAAGAATGGGAGCTTACGCCTATGTTTAGATGCTCGAAAATTGAATGCGAAAACGATCCCGTACCGAGATAGACCTCCCAAGATAGAGGAGATGTTAGCGAAGCTTCAAGGTGTTAGGTGGATCAGCAGTACCGATTTCACAGCATCATACTGGCAGATTCCTATAGCTAAGGATTCGCAGAAGTATACTGGCTTCGTGTACAGGGGTATAAGCTACGTATATCAGCGAGTTCCGTTTGGTTTAAAGAATTCAGCTGCCGTATTAATCCAATGCTTGGATAATATTATCAACAAAAAATTGTATCATGCCTCATTAGTGTATGTGGATGATATTATCTTGTTTGCGGCAACATTCCAAGAGCACTTATGTCATTTAGAAAATTTGTTTAAAATCTTGATTGATAACCACCTCCAGTTAAACGTAGAAAAATCTAGTTTCTGTAGGAAACAAGTGGACTTTTTAGGTTACCAATTATCTACTCAAGGTTTGTGTATGAAACCAGAAAAGATTATAGAAATTGACTAGATTCAGGCACCGAAGAACCGAAAGCAGTTGAAAGGATTTCTGGGATGTGTTAACTACTATAGTCGGTTCATTCCAAATTATTCGATGTCTATTGTACAATTTCTGCCATTGTTAAGGAAAAACCAGCCATGGGAGTGGACTGAACTACACGAAAAGCAATTCCAAGATTTAAAGGCTCGTTTTTATCATTCTTGTGTAATTGCCTACCCCAATTTTGAGAAAGAATTTATACTACAAACGGACAGTAGCGACCATGGAATTGGAGCTGTTTTGTATCAGGTCATTGATGGTAAAGAGAAGGTTGTATCTCTTATAAGTAGGGTACTCAGAGGACCCGAACTGAATTTTTCAGTCACGGAATAGGAGGCGAATGCCATAGTGTGGGCCATCCATAAATTAAGAGAATATCTCGTTGGAAGACATTTCACAATTAGGACGGACCACAAGGCATTAATTTTTTAAAACCGTTGTCACACAAACAATGACCGATTATTACTTTGGATATTGTACCTCCAACAATATTCTTTCACAGTAGAACATTGTCCAGGAGAGCTTAACCACCTCCCGGACATACTTAGCAGAAATACGCTTCGACCGGAGGAAACTGTAAAAGAGAGAAACGTATTCTTTGCATCGCCCATACAATTGAATTACCTAGAAATGCCACATTTGAACTGACAGATGATAACAATTCACCCGCAGCAGGAAGAATTAACTAGGAAGGTGAAGTTATTTTTGCGTGGGGAACTCGACCCTGAAGATGCTGATGGGATCCGTTGGACGAGAGAAGGCGATAGATGGAAGTTAGTGGAAGACGTCGTTCTCGTCAAGACAAGATCTGAACCACCAACGTACAGAATCTGGATGCCCCAAATCCTGACGTACGGAATTATATGGCTTGTTCACACGAAACTTGGGCACTTTGGAGCGGATAAAATCGATAAGGCTATTTCGGAAATCGCCACCTGGAAGGGACGCAAAAAACAAATTAGAAGAACTATTGCGGTTTGCGTTACCTGTCAGCGCACCAAATATCCAAATCGCTATTTTGCCGGAGCTCGTGCAGCAATTTTACCATCCAAAACGAATGAACTAGTAGCAATAGACCTTTATGGACCTCTTCCCAAAACCAAGTATGGTTACAAACACATTTTCGTATGTATTGACGTCTTTTTTAAGTTCACCCAAGTTTACTGTGTCAACAAACCGAATGCAAAAAATTGCTTACATCAACTGGACAAGTTCCTTAGAACCGCAGGGGATTTTGAAAAATTGTTGTCGGATCATGGACCGCAATTTACCAGCGATCATTGGATCCAAGCCATGGAAGAGAAGAATATTACCCACATCTTATCTAGTATTCGACATCTTCAGTCAAATCCATCCGAGACGGTAATGCGAGAACTATCCAGGCTGTTTCGAGTATATTGTCAGCGACATACCGACTGGTATTTACCGGTGCCTTTTACCAACCAGTGGCTCAATGCGGTACATCATGACACTATTAACATGACCCCATACGAGGCCCACTTCAAAAGGAGAATGCCGCATGTGTTAGAACATCTGCGAAGACCCGAGATCACCGTTACCGAAGTCACGGATGAAGAGATTGCGCGACAGTTACATCGTAAAGCAAGAAAGCGGTTGGACCAGACTAAATATGCTCCATACACGTTTATTGAAGGGCAGAGAGTTATGCTACGTCTACCAAAATCGTCAGACGTGCAGGCAAAACAAATTTCGAAATTCTTCGCATTGTATGAAGGACCATACAGGATATCGAGAGTTCGACCCCGGAATGTTGCGGAGCTAGTGGATGACAATGGACGCAGCATCGGAAGATTTAATTTTTATTATTTAAAGCCATTTCAAGAATGAAGTAAAGAAGAGAAGCGCCGTAGAATGCAAGGGGTATGTGAAATCAACTATCCTGTAAGAAGATTTTTTCGGAATTTTCTATCGCAAGAAAAATCTTTTTTAAGGGAGGGGCTTATGTAACCGCTTGTCGCCGGCTACATTTATGACCAACAAAAAATAGAAGCGATAATACCCGACATCATGCCCTACGCGTAGTTTCTATAGTGGCGAAGAGATGGCGTCAGCCAGAAAAAGATTTCTGAACGCACTCAGACTATAGCCAATCAGAAACTTTTGTGGAAATACGGACGCGGCATGAACTTGTGTCGCAAGAGCTCGCTTTTTTTCTGATCTAGCTTGACTTTTGCTATTACGAAGTCATAACTTGGAGTTTCGGACTCGCATTCTGATGCGACCATCGCCTCTGTGAAAGCTGTGGTAAAACTTCGCTGAACAACGAGGAGACGGCGCTCGGAAATATTCAGATTTCGACGCGACAGGCAGCGTACGGACCGTTGCAGAAGAACGACGACCTTGAGGCGTGAGCATCGCTCGGCAGCCGACTACACAGCGCGGGACCAGCTTGGGGAATTCGCCGGTCGTGAGTCACATAAAAACAGAGAGAACATTCATTAAATTTCAGTCTGGAAAACTTCTAAGATAGAATTATAATTGTACTAGCTAAAACATTGCAATGTGAGCTTCCCTCAATAACAGACGTTGATCGGGCAAGTTTCATTGAACATTGGTCTTGCTAGCCAGTAAATTCATTTCTTTTCTACAGTCGTAAGAGGAATCAGATCAGAGTAATCCTTGTGTTTAATGATAAAAGTTGTTCTTGTACATAATCATTTATCTAGATTCATATGAAATTGATTTAATGCTGTTTCAAACCATTTAAGAGAAATTGCCTGTGTGAAATTTTGAACAGGAGTGAAAGCCGTTCAATTATTTCTTTTAAAGTATTACTTCATGGACAGTCAAAAGACGTTATAAAACAAAATTTCGTACTGAAAGGCTACGTAGAAGCCGAATGTCAAATGTGAATATTAAGTGTAACATTATTAATGATTTAAAATGTATTAGAGAATTTTGAGTATTGTTTGTATGTATTTTTTTGTAGGATGAGTATTCGAACTGTGATTTGTGTCTCATAAGTGATATTTTTGTGAAGTGTACATATGTATTTGTTGCTTGTTTCTTGTAAACGGGGATCAAAGTTACTATCGCTTTAGTGAAAACTGCAGTTTAGGTAGGGAACTAGCTACCATAGTTTAACAAAAAAGTGAGAACATAGGAGGATATGTGAACTCCATTGTACAGAGAATTTCATTCGTTAGAATACATGTTATCTGTTATTTAAAAACTACAAAATTGTGTTTGCTTGTTATTTGATCATTAGTTTAGCAAAGACGAACCCACCACCGATAGGGAATTTTATCCATTAATTGAGGTATTCCCAGGTTTGCGTGACGGTGTAACCACACGTCACGAAATAAGTAA
>BLKR01017395.1:0-12181 GCA_011170035.1 Teleogryllus occipitalis
CAATCTTTCGTTTCTATCAAAGTCGTATTTATGAATGGACCGGGCTCTAAAGCCTCTTGTATACAAGCTCAATATGTGCAAAACTTAATAATTTATAATTGTACTTGAAAAATATGAAATTAAACATTTTTCTATGCAAAAAAACAAGCTCTAATGACTTCTTTGAATAGGATTTTCAAAAGATATCGCGGTGAATTTTCAGGTTTCACTGACAATTTAGTTAGCACTAAATTTGTAACATTAGTAATTTGGTTAGCTTTAGTTACAAGGCCTGTTTAACTCTTTAATTCTCTCACTAGTTTTATTTAATTGAAGGATTTTCAGTCCCCCTCAAGCCAGTGTACAAACCTAACCACTCCACGTCGAGCATGGGTCGATCACAACTCCGTCACGTGTTCCGCTGTCATCACGTGCCACCCAGTTTGAATGTGTGGTCTTCTCCAGAGCCATTTCTATGGCATCCTTAATGCTGAGTCTCAACGTCTTGTTTGAGAAAATTACTAGTAGATCGTAGAGTTTCTCCAACACTAAAACATTTCACTGAATGGTTGGGAGACAAAACGTATGAGACCAAAAATTCAAAATCGATGGTACAGTTATTGCTTGGCCAACTTAAGCCCACGTATCTCCTCGTTCCAATAACTGTGACGTCTAAGCAATTTCAATGTACACTGAAATATAATTAAAAACAGTCAATTGACTCAGTTTAAGAGATTCTACAAAAAATTACGTGCTAGTTCCAATTTACATAACCCATATAATGTAACCCATTTTATTCTCCCGTCTCCAGTTATCTAGATCATAAACTGACTTTTCCTTATAGTGCAGTAGATAAGTCATTTTGTCTCGCAAAAGGTGAGGTAGAATATTTTATTTTTTTATTTTGTGAATATTATTATTAACAAGTAAACCCTAAGTTTTTCACCTCGAAATACTTCGGAAAAAGTTTTGGCAGCCAAAAAAACAAAAACAATTTCGGGCTTTTTTGGTGTTTGCGCAATAATTTTTTAATGGTTGATCTTAACACAAAAATAGTTATGTACAATTTTAAAGGTCCTAAAATTCTCTACAGATTTGCTTTATAAATTATTTTTCTCAAGTAAATAGTAACAGAGCTACGAGGTTTTAAAATTTCACCAAATTTTTCTTTGAATTCTGATGTTGCTCAAAATTACTAATGTATTTTTGAAGTCTTAAAGTCATTATAAATAAAAAGCGATAAAATAATAATGTTTTAACACTTACTGAGGTTACACCCGTGTTTTAAAGTTCTGGTAAGAGTGACAGTAGGCCTACACATTCTGCCCACTAACACGATTTACTTACATTAAAAGCATTTCAATAGAATAAAGTGATGTTCGTTATTTTATTTTTATAATAATAAAAACAATAGTAATAATAAATTATTATTTTTGTTATTCTTATTCACAATCACAAGACTGCCCTAACCGCAAAGAAATTCTGTGCACAAGGTTATGAAATTTTCCTTGAAACCATCAATAATGCGAATGGAAGAAGAAGAAGAAGAAGAAGAAGAAGAAGAAGAAGAAAGCAAAGGTATTTCGCCTAGCCACTTAATAAGATCATGAAGGTTCATATACTTCGAAGGCAACTCTGATGCCTTCGAAGTATATGCCTTCGAACTCAACCACTTTCTTAATTTGTTGGGCGAATACAGGGAAAATAACGTTCCGATAGTCATACAGTATAATCGTGCCTCCTACAGAAGTATGGAGAAGACATTGACAACAGACAGCAAACAGAACGTATACATCTGTAGTACATTTTCGAAATGTTGAATACAAAATATTAAATGACTGCTGGTATCGAAACAAGAAATATAATATTGCAGATGCAAGTCCCAGAGTCTTTAAAGCGGCAGCTGGCCCATTCACAGGTGTATCAAATAAAGGAATACCTACCAGCAAACAATTTATTACATAATGTTGAATCGGTCGTACCAAAAACATTGCCTTTATTGAGTCAGGCATTTTAAAACTCAAGAACGGTGCAATTGACTCATGGAAGAAAGAAATGTATATCGTAGGGACATGCCGTTGTATCGGCAGTAAGACTTAAATCTTTTTTCTCTTCCCTTTCGACAGAGTGAGCACATATGTATACAAGAAGTTTGGATCAAAGCTACTTATTGATACCTTATTTTCTATTGGATTCACTTCCTCGTCCTTTGAAACTTCATTGCTGGAAACGTCTTAGGTTCTGTTAAATATACAAAACTAAATAACAAAGCATTGAGTCAGTTCTTGTCTGACAGCGTAGATCATAATGTGTACTCATTAGATGGTCCAATTCTTTCCATGCCATGAGAGGAATAATGATAATAATTCCCCAATCTGCAAACGAGCTTCTTCTACGACCAAATACTCGCCAGCAATGCGTTATTTGCTCATCTCATTCATATTGATGATTTTCATCACCATTGATTATTGACGATGTCAAGCAAAATTCATTATTTTGTGCATACTATTTCTCTGTGTATAGGTCAGTCCTTTTTGTAATTCCACAAATTCGGTCGCATTCTTTTTCCCCACATAGGAAACAACAGGTTTTGAAATTTAATCTATTGGTTATGTAAGAGCTGTTGATATACCTGGCTGACACTGCTCACTTTCCTTTCAAGTTGATGCAAAAATCAATTCTGGATTAATATTTCCCATGACAATGTTTAGGTAGAGTCACATCCGCCCACAAGAACAATTTTTGAATGGACACGATTAATTTCTTCACAAAAACCTCTTCACCTCGTTTAAACTCCCCTCACATATAAAAAACACTCCTGATACACATATCTAAACGTTATTTATTGGTAATGTTTACTGCGAACCTCTCGTAAAAAAAAGTCGAGAGGGAACGAGCGATATAGTAGTGATGAAGCGCTATTAGGAACGACATAGGGGGATATGGAGTGGCCGAGAGTTAAGATTTCAAAATTTGCTGCAAATAATAATCTCCATAATGTACTTGCATAAAAAAGAATGTATTTCGATAATTATGAAACGCGTCATAGTATATTTACCACTAAATACGGTTTTTCCTGCTTGGAGTAGTAACAGTGTAAATCCCGGAAAGAGATTAACTGAATATAAAGCGTTTCACCAATGTAGGCATAGGAGCATTAAACACATCAAAAACTTGTTTTTTCCATAGAAATCTTCCAGAATATCCTTGAGGGAACCAGCAAGGAATTGTGACATTCGATTTGTCTTGTCGAGAGGAATTAAATGAGCTATTGACCACCCCTGTAGTAAGTCCTCAAAACGCATTTTCATTGACAATTTTATTTTTTTGAAAAGCGTTTTTTTAGAAAAATATCTTAAAATCTTCTGGATGGATCGGCAAAAAATTATTTCAGTACTCCACCACCGAGACGCACGAAATGACAGCTCTTTTTCTTTTTCTTTTTTTTCCATTGGTCTGACTGTGGGTGACGGACGGACGGACGGACGGACGGACGGACGGACGGAGGTTACTCCATTACTTTATAAGAATATATTTCCTCCTCTAATATAACGTACGACGCATTACTTTTGTTTCTCAATATCATTAATATATCTTAATGTCCCTTGCGATATTGTTAATATATAGAAATAGTTAATTACAATATAGTTTATTCACTTGAGCAACATAAGCCTCAGGTTTCCATTTCTTTATCACATGCAACCTTCACATGCTCCATTGAAATAGTCAACCGGAAGCTACAAAAACGACAGAAATATTTATGAGCATTAAAGCTATTCAGTTATGTAAACGAATTTCGAAAACATGCGTGAATTCGTTGCAAGGACACTCATTCACGATATGCGATAACAATAACAGCACGCGATCACCTCCGCTCAGACTATTGTACGAGTACGCTATTTAGAATTTCGAACCGAAGCCCCAGTGTGCTTGCGGGGAGGTTGCCGTCCCTGGGGGTTTCTTTAAGCCCCTTAAAAATCTGCAGGGCTTCTCCCAACGCCATCTTCACCCTGGGTCCGAGTTCGAGTGTGAATGAACCTGAGTACCGTCTCTTACCACGGCGCACGGACGAAGTATAGACATTAATATTGTTTCCCCAAATCACCCCAAGACATTTCAATAATGCTGAAGCCTTCTATAGAGATGATCTATCTTTTTTGCACTTCACTTACTAAGTAGTCGGTAGATTCAATTGCAGGGGAAATCTATAATGGCCAATGAGGCATCACAATTGAGAACAAAATGTGCCTTCAGAAAAGTTTTGCAGCAGTGTCAACTAACGAAAAATAATGTAAGCTCATTAACATATGCTGAGAAATCTTGAATACAATCAGAAGATTTATGAAAATTCAGATTTAAATATGCATGATGAAAATAGCAATTTAAAGCAGATGCTAAGTCGGAACAATAGCTACTTCACAATTCAGGTTGAAACAAAAGTCCATGTTGGAAACACTCCAAACACCTACAACAAGAGTACTATGGTGAGGGATATTAAAACAAATATACCACGGCTACAATATTACATGAAATAAACTGATATTTCGGTACTAAGATATTGCCAAACTCGCGTAACTCCTAATCGAGTACTAATTGTTTGAAATGTTCTCTCAATCTAACTGAAAATCCAAAGAAATGTCAAAACACACAAAACGAACCTGAACGCGGCTTATAAATGTCACTCGGCACAGCACAACAGCGACCGACCCGTCTTGTTTAAAATCAATCACTTTCGTACGACTGGTTTGGTTTCTTGACAAATGGTATTCCTCCAACACTGGAAAGAGAGACATTTACGACTTCTATACCAAATTGCTACTTCCTGTCGTTTATGAAGCCTGAACAATCACAAAAGCGACATCGAGACCCAAGACTTCAGAATTTGGCCTCTGAACCCCCTAGATAGAACAATCATTTCCGTGTCAATATTATTCATGTCTTCCGGGCTGATGGGCCGTGGTTCAATTGGCTTTGAACTGCCAAACGTTTCATGTGCCAAACCTTCACGTGCCAAACCTTCAATGCTTTATAATTTCCGTGTTAGTCGTTCAGTATTTCAGCAGGAATTTGCAAGTAACTACTACTAGTTCTATGAGATTTCTAGTAATTTCGCTAGGTGGATACTGTCCGTGAGTCGAGTAATCGTCAAATATCTCATGGTAATGACATTACCTTTTCGGCCTTCCAAACATTTGCCACGTGAGTTCACGTATAATCGTTGAAATTCACTCAATTAAGTTATTTAATTACATTCCACTTTTCAGACTCTAATTCCTTGCATTCCCAGACACAAACCTTGCAGTCAAAATCAGCACCTATACGCCTAGGCATGCTTTTCCCAAAATTGATATTCACCATAGTTAGGACGCCTTTCGGGTCGACTTTAGGGAATTTCGAAACGGATCTTTTTATTTTGGGAGAAACTTTATAGGAAACGTATACATTTTCAAAGATTTCTCAAAGACGACTCTAATCTTTTCTTTAAAATCTTTAGAACAACAAAGTATTGAATCATATGTCACAAATGTTTGGAATTTTTAGGTATAAAAGTGGTTATGATCATTCTTCTCGGAAGAATCATTCAGAATTGAGACGTTGCAAGGAAAGAACAATGTACTTTTGCCACCAAAGAAGTTAATTTTTTTATGTAAAAGCAACTTCGAAACATAAAAATGCAGTTTATTAACATATTTTCCACGTAATGTCATTGCCGAATCGAAAGACTGAATGTTTGGTCTTGCCTCACATTTAAATGCCTTACATTTAAATTAATTTTATTTTATGAAATCAGTTTTACATTTTTTTATATTGTATTAATACTACCATTACAAAAGAAAAATATAAGTATTCTTTCACAGAGGTAATATTAAATTAGCAATATAGTAACAGTAATTTTTACTATTAAATTGTAGTAATAATATGTACGTTTTATGTTAAACGAATGTTCAAATGTTCCGCGTAAATGAAGATTGACTTGTTACACATCACATTTTTAGCACAAACTCCTTTCTGGTGAACGAAATTTTTCATGTCAAAGGAATTAGCACCGCAAACGCCCGATTTACCCTGTTTGACGATTTACTACCAACGAACTATTCAATAATTTTCAATAACTTTTATTTACTTTGTATTTCATTTAGATATTTAAAACTCTTCTCAAATTATCGTTGTTTTAAAAAGTCATCTCGCTTAATTTTCAATACATTCTTTAAGGAATTCCACGCTAACTTGCATCAAGAGCTTCACTCACGACTCTCTTGAGGGGACAGGAGCGTGCGTACAGGTCGACCGTCTTTACTGTGCGCGAAGCGTCTGTTCTTTTTCTAGCGCAAGTAGGATATCAAGCTTCCGACTTCTTAAGCGCACTTTCCTCGTTTCCACAGTAGCCGCACGGAATCATTCTTACATCCGCCTTCGGCTGGAAACTGTGGGATTGTTAATCAAGATCCAGATTAATGAATTTTCTCTCTGGTATCGAATTCCCCCACCCCGACCCAGTGAGGAGGTAGAGATTCGGGGACACTAAGAAATATGAGAGTCAACATCAACTTGGGTTCTTTACATGTTATCTTACCGCGCATCTAATTCAAAATTTCGGAATACCGATAATGAAAAGCACAAGGACATGCTGATACTCCCAGAAAGCAATGCCGCCTTTACGTACGCACGCCAGTTTGGTTGACAAAATTAATTTTAATCTTCATAATATTCTACTTTCATAATTCGAAAATTATATACAATAATTCACGTTTCTTTGCAACTTGATGTACAATATTTAAAATGCATGATCTAAAAATTTAATTTAATTTCATTATACTTCAAACTTGCCGATATTTTGAATCACAGATACTATTTCCAACTAAAACTTGATAATAATCAAATGCATCCAACTATTTTGAACTTTTTCGTTTAGAAACTTTACAATCTCCATAGGTTTTACGTACGGAACTTGATTTTACTTTATTGAACATTCAGTACAATACACACATACGTAGCACACACACTACGAATAGTTCATAAAATGAATGTGAGCGTTTTCAGAAAATTTTATGTACAAACGTCGAATTTCTGAGATATATACTCTGGAGTACGCGAAATTTTTCTCCACTCTTTATTAAGATGATAATGTAACTGAAGTTGTATTTTGTGGTAAATTGAATTTTGTAAAATTGTATTTAATTACAGATGATTACACTATATTTTTTAAGATAAGTGTAATTAAACCACATCACAATTTCAAGAACGGAAAAAAGCCAGCTAGGAAGCACTTCATTAAAATATTCAACTTTGCAGATATTTAACAAAAATACTTAATTGGTTGATAAGGAAGTCAAAAAGGAATATTGAGCGAATTTAATCCCTTCATTTACAAATTTCTCTCTGGAAAGAAATATAAGTTCTATAAAATACAAAAAAATGCGATTGTTAGATGATATCGCCGAACGTACAGACTTTTACGGAATCCTTCTCTGGAGTTTTGTTAGTAGGAAAAATAAAGCAGAGGAGGATATCGAACTGGTCGTATCGCACGCACCGTTTACCAGGACCCTGATGCACGAGGAAAAGACCATTCGCGCGCGTCTACTACAAGGAAGAAAGGTCACTACAGAGACTGGAAGACCTTGAGAGTGAGAGAAAGCCGCGGGATGTCCTCAACTTCCAATTTCGAAGTTTTGCCAACTCCTTGCAACAAAGAATGGCGTATGGAGCAACAATTCTCGACCATGTCAACACACAAGATGCTCGTGAACACTCGCAGAGGGAAAAGGCGGCGAGTAAGAAACCGCTAGACAGACTTTAATAAATGAAGCGAGAAATTTCACGAATGCCCAAACTGAAATGGGGGTTGAACTTGGTTTTTAATAGAAAAATTTCGGTACAAATAATTCAATTTCACTTCAAAATTAAATGGGTATTGTGAATTCCTGAAAAAAATCAGGACTCTGAGACATGAAAATATGTTCTAGATATTATAAAATGAAGGTGGTGATTGACAGAATGAGAAGGTATTGACCATTCGCTCACTTCATGTACAAAAAATTTTAACATTACGGATTTTAGTTTGACGTCTACAAACAGCGGAGTTTTCTTTAGAATCGTTAACTATTAACTTTGAGAGTCAATTTTTAACTGATAATTTAATAATGAGCATTTGCTGCAATGAAAGGTAAAAGAAAATAACTGAGCGGTGGAAAATTCTTTTATGAAAGGTTCTTAGCAAGCAATCTGGGCGCTTTAAATCAGAGATCAGTAGTAATGGTGTATAATTCAATGGATTACACTGCGTCCGTGGCTCCGAGTAAATGTGGCAACTGAGGTGCCTTTAGAATCGCGTTTCTCAAGGTAAAATTTTTCTGTAATGACGGTTGGAAACGATGAACACTCCATCGGTGTGGTGCTTTAAGGTTTCTAACCTGTCCCAGAAAAAAGGGGAAAAACTGTTCTTCGCAAACTTATTTTCAATAGACAGCATCCTCAAACAAGAAACTGTTTTAGAAGCAATGTTTCCCCTAAATAGTCTACTCTCACTCGCATTGCTTTAATTCACGAGATTGTAATTTTGGAAAAGAATAGACACATGGCAATCTTGATTATTAATACAAGAGCCGTAAGTGCTCAATGCGAAGCTTGTAAATGGCCTATACAAGGCATTGCTGGCTTTTCAATACCGGTGTTAAAACTCTCAACGATATTCTACATAGAAGTAAAAACCTGAGACATTTTAGAAATGTAAGTCAAAGAAAATCTTGATTTACAAGAACTGAACAACCATATAAATTTTTAAAATACCATTGGAATACACAAAAAGAATTTGCAGAGAAAAATTTAAAAAAAAACACGCAATAAAATTTCACAGTAATATTAAAAGGTTTAAACGATCCAAAAGAATAACATAGTCAAGAAATATACATTCGTTTATGGCACAAAACAAGTAATTCTCGCCAAAAGTTAACTCTTCCTAAGGCCTGCAGAAGAAACTATAGTTCCATCGTCTCAGATTACTCACTGCCTAATTATGTGCCTTAAAAGTCTATTAAGAAGCAAGGTCTTAAGTAAATTATTATCCACTAGTCGCCAATACCAGAACTACAAAGGAACCCTGGGATTCCTTGAGCGCATACGCCGCAGCGAAACGTCGGAATGAGCACACACGGAAGAGGATATATGCATGAGTAAAGATTTGACCTTGCTGATACGGATAAAGCATCCTAGAAACCACACAACAATCACAGGCAACAAAATTTCGAAAGAAATGCGTCGGAAATTGCAAACGTAGCCCTTTTGACATTGTTGATCGATTCAGCGTCAAATTGCGATTCATGTTTAATCGAAGATCTAGTTTCGACAGCACCACCCAGAGAAAATTTGTACCTCACTGTGTGAAGGCGTGAAGGTCCATTTGATAAAATCCTGTAGGCATACATGAGAATGCGAGTGTATTATTTAGTCAGGCTGACCACTGATTTCCTAGAACAAACCTGCCTTTTCCCGGTTTCCTAGAGCCTTTTCTCCCCTTTCTTTTCTTTCCCTAATATTTTTTTTCTCACTATTTAAAGAAAACATTAAAGATACCCTAATAACTAATTGATCAGCTCTATTTTCCCTTTGACCAAAGAATATATTAACAATATTTCCTCAACATAAAACAATTGAGAATAAAACGCTTTACTAATTTAGTAAGGTGTAATATCTAGTTTTATAACCCCCACGAATTTTTCCCTGACTCTCTACGATTCTTCTACAAATTCGCTGATTTTTACCTGACTTTCCCAGGGCACTAACATTCCCTCATTTCCCCGGTTTTCCATGTTTTCCAGAAAGTGGACACTATATTAATTTATTATTATCAAACTTTACATTGATACATTCAGGAGCCCACCTCGAAGGCCGAGGTAGTTAGAGCGTGTGCCGACTCAGCGCCTCGGTCTGAAGGGTCGCGGTTTCGAGTCCCCGCCGTGAGCATAGTTGCTTGTCCCTTGTCTTTCATGTATGTGTGTTGTTGCGGAAGGCCTTACGAGTCAGCTGACCACAGACTGCGGAGCCCGCAAGTGCGTCAGTGTCTAGTGTAAAGGTCCCCATGAGGGACAGTGGGTACCCGACGTGGAGTATAGCGGATGAAAAAAAATTGTATTAAGAAAACATTTGTACATTTAGGTAAGTACCAATGACTCGTCGCTGCAATCAGAGACCTGCCTTTTTTACGAATACAAAGAGAATTTAAACGTTCAAATTGTAAATAAAATTATGGAACGCCTTCAACTTCACTGGCTCCCCTCATTGGGCTTGGGCGACGTATCGGTTGTAACCCCCTCTACCACGGACGTGAATTCGGGATTACTTTATAGCCTTTTTTGAGTAGTTCGTCAAATCAAACAAAGAATTTCAAAACTATTTATAAAAGCTTTACACAAATATGACGAAGTCGACTTCATCGAATAAATTGGATTCGATAATACAGATCCACAAACATTGTTTATACAAAACCAGCAAAATTATATTACAATTTGAAGCAAACGTGAATATAAGTGCACGTTTTTCAGACAACACATTTTCCACTACTAATAAATAATGCATATTCTAATGTCAAGGAAAAATTATATAACAACACATAATAAAGGGCTTACCAAGATTCGCTTTTGCTAAGGATAGAATAAATAAATGCATTGTAGTAAATATTAGTATAAATATTAGTAAAGAAATTATTAAATTATAGGTATCCATTTACCCACACACACGTAAACTCATGCCGAACGGGAGACCAATAAATTAGGAAATTGTTCCATTCCACGAAAGAATATCACATGTTAAAAATCTTAAACATATTTCTATTTGTATTCATACACAAAAAAGATTGAGAACAACCACATGGAACAGGGGAAAATTGAGTTATTTTCTGGAATAAGCTATTGTTCGTATTTGCTTCATTTAAACTCCCACCCTTACGTTAAGACCTGTCTGCAACTAATTTGTTCTGAACTCTCTTTAGAATGATGTTTTGTTAGAGCTATGAAATACCGGAAATTATACGTTGGTTTCATACAGCTATTTAGATGTTGGCTGTCGGGTTGAAAGCGTGCCTTTAAAGTCAATGACATTCCGCGGCTTCTCAAATCCCTCGGCGTCCTCGTCGAAAATGTATGGGTTGAGATCGAAACACGCTCTTAACGAGAAACACGTCGGAACGGCATAAGTTTCAAACTTCATGGGATGGATTATCATCATTAGAAACCCGTTCATCCCCTGTTGTTGATGATGTTCCTGGTGATAAAGCGTCAGAGCAATTCAAAAATTACAGTGCCCAATTGGAGGCCTTTTTAGGAGTTACTGCCCGTACAGACAAAACTAGCAGTTCTGCAAAATATTTTTACTTCCCCTCTACATTCGCCCAATTGGTAGAATCTTAATATTAATATTCCAGTGTGTTTCTTTCAATATTATGAGTTATAATATGTATGAATGCTTTATTCATGGTTGGGTACTTTCATGTTGAAAATTTGTATTCGTACTTTACAAGTTCGTAATGAAAAAAAAAAAAAAATTCAAGCCACATCGCTGCCTGGCCTCGTCCATTCTCAGTAACAGTATGTTCCATGAAAAAGTATCAATATAAATACTTTTTTTAAAAGTTGATTTTTCAAAATTTCCAAATTTTAATTACACAATTAGGTATAATAATCGTTAATCATATAAATCATCTCCATAAAATTCACGTTTCTCGGAACAGCAGTTTACTCATTCACAGCGTTTCACCATAGCAAGGGCTTTAAAATCCCCCAACATTTTTTTTTTTCAATTCTTCCAAAATATTCTAGAAAGATTTAGCTACAAATATTGACAATTGATTCGTCTACTCAAGAGCATATTAAATGTGGAATTGATCACCTATGTAGGACCCCGTCCCGTAGGAGTCCCTAAAAATTATTTTTAAGTTATACCCCCCCAGGCTAGTTGTTCCCCAAGGTTCCGAAAAAATGGTCAGTTTCCCACCACCATTACTAGTCATGTGGCATGACACCTCATTTACCTCGTACGTTACCCGATTACTTTATGTTGATGTACTTTTGCACTTATAAACACTTCGAATTGCGTAAAGCAAGTCACTGATCTTGTTCATTGTTTTCCAAGGCATACCTAATTTGTTTTGACGTAAAACAAGTTCTTCGTTTTGCCCAATACATATGGATTAGCAAATCATAGAAAT
>BLKR01017396.1:0-12153 GCA_011170035.1 Teleogryllus occipitalis
TCAGCAAGTGGTATGAATGCCGAAGTTAATTCTGAGGAATTGACATTGGTTCTCGAAGCAGAACAAAAATTGCTGGTTGAAATCGCTTTTGCTGGTTTATGTAACAGTATAACGGAGCATTTACAACCAATGCGGGAAAGTATGTGCTTTGGTAGCACCACTAGTTTTTATTTTTGTAAGTTTTCAAGCATTTACTAATGTTTTAAATTTCGTATAATAAAGTCTCGTCGTAGAAAGTACTGAATTTGTTATGATTAATCCAGCAAACCTTATATTACTAAAATCATGCCGTATTTTTGTAAAATTAAACTGTACGAGGGTAATTCATAACATATATTAGTACAGATAGCACTAGTTCCATTGTCATGTTACAAGAATCCAGTCAATCTGGCAAACATGGCAAACATGATTTTCACCAAAATTGATATTCCACAATCGATCTGGCGGATGTCGCAGCCCCTTGAATTTGAAATTGATATTTCAATTTGAGGAGTACTTTAAATAAAGGCCCTAGGACATTTTCGAAATGTTAAAAAATGGCTCCAATTTTTTTTATGAAATGCCCTCGAATAGCGTAAAGGACGCTTACGAGAATGTAGCAGGTCTAATTTTCGTTGAAGTGCAAAAGTTCAAATTGTTTTGCGTATTCGTACAATTACAATATTGAAGATAGCCGGCCTGGATAGCCGAGGTCATTAAGGCTGAAGGGTCGCGTGTTCGAATCCCGCCTCGGGCATGTATTTTTGTGTTGTCCTTGCATGTTCTTCTTGCAGTTCTCTCCACAGTTTAAAAATCACAGTGGTCGTTATATGACCAAGATGTGAAAAGCGGCCAAAAATTGAAGATAGAGATTTTTTTCTTCAAATGGAATTTGCCCTCCATAGTTATTTCTTCCATTAACATCATGCACAGTCTTCTGAAACTTTTAGCAGTTTTCGCTCAATTTTGAATGAAATATGGGCAATATTAAAAAAATATTTTATAAGACTCTCTGAAAAGGGCTCCAAGTTTTTCATTCAACTTTTGGTAATGTTAGTGCTAACTGCACTATATAAGATGGCACAAACGCCATTTTGCTACCTTCTTTTGTTTTTCAAAAATTACACAAATGTAATTTTTTTGGAATCTCTCTCTCCCCTCCCCCTCTCTCCCCCTCTCTCCTTCCCTCTCCCCCTCTCCCACCCACTCCCTCTCTCTCTCACTCACACACACGCACACACGTCGTTAATATTTACATTAAAGGCGATTAGTATACATCATTGCATTTGTTAGAATAAGTGCTTCAAATGATGTCTCATGAAGTTCCTAAAAATCAATGGGTTTTCTGTAAAAAAAAAAAGAGCTTCGAATTTAGCATTTACAGTAACTATGAAACGACATTTTCTCAAAAACTGCTCTTCTATAGCATTATTTTAGTCATATTTCAGTTCTTCCATTAGGAAACCAAAAAATGTGAAAAAAATTGACCATTGTTGGCAGCTGCGAAGAGAGAGTGGCAAGACTGAAAAACGAAGCTAGACCACAGAAATTAGAAAACTAATTAGTACGAGAAAGTCTGTGTCATTCTGTACGCGAAATTGTAGTTGAAATATGCAAAAATTTTTAATTTTTTCAGCGTCTCCCTGTAACTACCATAATGAAAATACACTTTTTCCCTTAATAAATCGCTGCATCAAAAACATCAAGTAAGTCATGATGAATTTTTCGAAAATATGAGTATTTTTTGCATATTTCGTGTTAAATTTAATCTGTTTTAAATAATTTGTTCTTTAAAATTTTATATATATATATATATATATATATATATATATATATATATATATATATAAAATTTATATATTGTAAGGTGCTGCACAAAGACCTTTTGCGGATTACTATATCAAAGGCTCAGAGCCGAAATTGCCCATAATATGTTATATGAAACCAGTATAAGTTTGTTAAACAATAATGCATTTCAGTGAATAATTTAATATGTTAACGGTTGTATTGTCTTATGGATTTAATGTTATTTAAACATGATAAATATCGCATTTTTAAAGTTCCTACATTTTTAATTAATATCAGTTGCGCGTAAAATTTTTGATACAAATTAAATGCTTTTGCTTTCCTTCAGAATACTTATTGAGACCATGAGAGAGGCAAAACAAGAATATCAATCTTGTGCAACATTACTTCGTTTACATCTGAAAATAATATTTTATTTTCTAAATGAAGGCCTCGCCGCTTGTCCAAGCTTTAACGTAGGGATTCCCTATTTCAACGCGGAGCATAGTTGCAAAATCGTAACCCTCCGGTTTCTTGCAGAGTCGGCCGTGGCGTGAACGAATCGTGCCACAAACTGCATTTCAGCCCAATTTTCTGTCAGGTCACCTTATAACACTTTCTACTTAAGTGAGATTTTGAGATACTAGAACTGTTACTAGAGCTTCATAGCCGCCATTTTCTGGCTGTATTGTGAACAAAATTAGCCTTTGTTCGTCGTTATTAGCTCCGAAAGTTTGAGTGATTTTGATAAAAAGAACCCTAGCCCAGACTCTTTTATGGTAAAAGAACCATAGTCCTTTAAATGTAAGTTTTCTCTGTGATTATTTCTCAAGCATAGCTTATCTCGATCTGCAACAGGTGATAATGTTTGTTTTGTAAATGTGATTATTCTGCATAACCAGTATTTTTGTCCTGGAAGTTTGGTGACAGTGTATATCCTGTTCATGCGTATACGTCATTTGTATTGGGCATCTGAGCAAGCAAGGGAGAAAGTAGCAACTGCAAAATAGATTCTACGTCAAATGTAGAAAGAATAGAGTGGAAGAGACGTAAAGGGAGAAGGACGGGGAGGGATGGAATAGGACGTAGTAAGAGCAAAGAAGGTTAAAGGAGAAGCACATTTTAATCTCAAAGAAAAATATATTCCTGCTCGTTTGACAGAATCGGATTGGAAGTAAGTGTTCATGTATGTTATGTTAATAATAATCGACAATAGTTTATTGTTATTATTATTAAGCGAGTATGTTACAGTTCTAATGACTGTTTCTCGCACTCTACACGCCAATGTTTTTTATTCCGCCAAGCATCTTCCTCTATTCTTCTTCTCTTCATTTTTGAGTCGATGACGGACTTCCAAGATTTCCTTGGCCTTCCTCGTTTTCTTCTTTCGAAAGGGATCCACTCAAAGACAAGTTTTGGTATTCTGTCAGCATGCATTCGATGGCCATACCATTGAAGTTGATTGGTTTCTACATTTTTGATCACTTGTCTCTCTATCGATAATAGTTTACAAATATAATAAGTACTTTATTTTCGTTATGTGTACTCGCCTTCAGTGCTTCCACAAAATATCAGAAGATGCAAGAACATTGATGAGTTAGTTCAATACCTTGAAATCGAAGGATGAGCAAGATTCACATATAGCAGGCTTGATTCCATATCGACCAAGTGTAAGTCACAAAGGGAATGAATTCTCTGGAAGTAAGGGTGAGGAGAAAAGCTATGCGAATGGTTCTTACCATACTTACGAAATAAGAATTAACAATGAAGAGATTTCTGTGTGCTGTAAAGCCTGGTTAAGTTTGTATGGTATTCAGCGAGGTAGGCTACGAAGGATTAGACAATATTTAACATTTAACATGTACAGGCATTACTCTGAAAGGTAAGAGATGAAAACACGCATATAACTCCACAATCGTTGAAAGTCTAATAATAGATCACATCCAGTCCTTTTATTTATTTATTTACGTCAAAAAACAGTTAAAAACTGCGTATGACGGGCTATGGGGAAAAGTGAATTGTGTGCACATTTTCAAAATTCTGTGATCCCTACACTAAATCATATACTACTTAAGTTTTGAATTTTGAAAGGGAGAAAAAAAAACTCCCATGTAATAAAATCTATTTTCAATGATAAATAAGCAATAAATTTTGAATTTTGAAAGGGAGAAAAAACAAAAAAAAAACTCCCATGTAATAAAATCGATTTTCAAGGATAAATAAGCAATAAATTTTGAATTTTGAAAGGGAGAAAACTCCCATGTAATAAAATCTATTTTCAAGGATAAATAAGCAATAAATTTTGACTCTTATTACTTCCTGCCGCGACAACATGGAAACGATAATTTGAATAATTGTATTTCCCACTGAATTCTAGAAGACGTGCACAGAAAATGAAGTTACATTTATGTCCAGAAGCAAAACAAGGGGCCATCTCAGCATTTGCTCAATGGATCAGGGAAACTGGACGAAAAACCTGATCGAGATGGGGTTCATTGACCCGGAAGCTGTGTTACAATAGTTGTTACAGGTTGTTTATACTCATTTATACAGTCCAAATGGTAATTAATGCATTATGTATCATTGTTAAAATTAATGTTACTTTTCTTGTGATGCTCAGTATAGTTTCTAATTGTATAGAAACAGTTATGCAGCAGAAACGATTTCACTTGTGATTTAAACTTTTCTATTGAATTTAATCGTTTAATGTCATCTGGCAAAGTGTTGTAAAATAATGTACATGTATTGTATGTGAATTTTTTGTAATGAGCTGTTGATACTGTCACCTGATGAATATGATTTCTACGTCGAGTGTTATAGTAATAGACTTCGGCATTTTCTGAAAATATATTCCCGCCCTTAAGCAAGTCATTTTTTACAAAACCACTGATTCGTAAATAAAAAGACACGGTAATGGTAGAATTCCTAGATTAATGAAGAGAGGCTTACATGAATCACGTGGGTGGGATTTGGTTATTATTCGTACAATTCGTTTTTGTAATCTAAAAGTCTGGGAGCTATAAGATGTATTTCCCCAGAATATTATGCCCTATCTCAGGCGGGAATGAACATTCGCGAAGTATACACAACGAGCAGTATGAAGGCTGACTGAATTTGCAAGAATTCTGAACGCGTAGCATAATGAACTTAATTTTGTGTTCAATTCATTTAAATGGACGCCTTTAAATGGAAACCTTTAAAGTTCGCCAGTCACTTGATCCCAGAAGAAGCAATCCAAACAGATTGTACTACCTTCCAGAAACATTGTCTGCCAAAGATATGCATCAAATGTTTTCTTATCAATGTGTCATATCAGGTGTACTGGTCAGTATTCAGTAAGAAGTTTAACATTATGTTTGGATACTCACGTAGTGACACCTGTTCAGTTTGTGATGCATTGCATCAGACCATAGTTTACAAAACTAATGAAACTGGAAAGAAAGAAAAAGTGCCATAACTGAAAACAGAATTGCATTTAGCTCGAGCAGATAAGTTTGAGCTCAAACGCCTTTATAAGAGGATGGCTGCCACTGGAGACGTGACTTTCATAACTTCTGATTTCATGCAGAATTTGCCCCTACCAGGACATGCGATGTATTTTTCTCTAGACAGCTCTGGTACTAGATGTTCGGTACCCATGATCTTGGTAAAAATGAAGTATTTATGACTGTGTATGATGAAATGACAGGTAAAAGGGTGCAGAATGATGTTACTTCTCTGTTGAAGTATATTAATATTATTGGGACGGAACAAGGACACCTGGTTTTAATGTCAGATAGGTGCCCCGGCAAGAATAAGAATTATCATATGGTCAACTTCATTTCAAGGTTAGTGCATTGGCGTTTCGAGAGAGTAACATACATTTTCCCATGAGAGGACACTTATATTTACCCAATGACCAGGACTTCAGACTCATTGAGTCGAAGAAGAGGAAGCCAAATGCTGAGGTACACAGTGACCGGAATGGGGTAATCAGATCTGCTAGGCAAAAGCATCAACCTTTCAATCTGATCAACAATTCACAACAAGATTTCTTTTATTTACGTTTCAAACCTTTCGTTCTGACAAACCGTCGTCCTAACATGATGCTCAAAGGTGTCTGGATGTTAGAAGTGTCTTCTGATATACACATGTAAAGGTTAGACATCAATATATAGAATCTTGGGAAACAATCCGTATTAGAAACACAAAGAAGATTCCCAGTTCTTTGGAATTCTCTCAGCTGTACGTGTCACAACTTCCACTAAACTCTGTCAAGATCAGGGATCTTCAGAAGTTGTCTAAATATTTAGTCACCTGCTAACAGAGATTTGTATCTAAATTTGTCATCAGTGGACGATGCTTTTGCGGAGGAGGAAAACACTGTAATGATAACAGTAGTGGCGAAGAACAATAAGTTGGTCAATAATATTCCAAATTGATTAAATACATTAACTTCTTGCATTATTGCTTCAAATATTGTAATATTACTGCCCCCAAATAAATAATTTGATACACAAACTTCTCCATTTTTTGAAATAACTACCATAATCTATACACATCCCACTTTATCCTAATTTCCACAATACAGTTCAAGCTTGAACTGCACTCAAGCGTTCATCAGTATTTATAATAGCTTGAGAAAGAGCGTGTTTGTGTGTACAACAATTTTCATTCTTCAAATGTCTACCAATTTCGTCATGGAACGTTTTCTTTCTCTCCTGAAAAATTGTGATTTGGGACTTTCGTTGTTTAAAAAAGCCCTCCAATTGATTGATTATTGGCCATTCTGCAATTGCGCCTTTAATTGCGTTTTAAATCATTAGAGCACCCTCCGTGACATAAAGGTGCAAATACGAGTTGACTAGAAATGTGATATATATATATATATATATATATATATATATATATATATATATATATATATATATATATAGGTAAAAACCTATTTTTTCCTAGGTACCTTGTATTCAATGAAGTTTTATATATACATTTTAGGAGAATTGGAACTAAAATCCATCAATTTTATAGCGCATTAAAGATACTATTTCAACATTAATGCCTATTTCACTTTTAAAAACCTGAAACGAGACTAATTTGCATAATTTCTTTTGTCTGTAGCTTCTTTAACTTTTTTCTTCTGTCGGCAAAACAGTCAAGGATATTAATTTTAAGTCGTGTTAATCTGCAAGATAGCGAGAAACGAATATACTAAATATACTACAGGACAAGGATCTGCGATAAAAGTCTCCCATCACTTCTGCAGACGTTCACGGCCTATAAACTGATATTGCCCGATAAACATTCATTTTCTCCTGAAATCGTAGAGAAAGTATTAATAATGTATTAGGAGGCAAACTACGGTACGAATAATTCTAACTAGATGACAAACAATTAAACTTGGTCATAATTTATCGTAAAATATACAACACTTACTGTTGTATTTGTGGGTTAATAAATAACATCACTAGCTCGTAACAATAGCACTTTATTCATCTATAGGATACATTTGATATACTGGCGCGGCACACGCGGTCACAACACCACTCGAGAACATAAAAAGACTCCTGCGCTACCGTTGTGCCGGCCGGCGTGAAGAGGGGGAGAAGCCAGAGTCAGTGTTATCAACTGACCTAATACATAACACTTACTCTGTATAATATTGATTTATGTATTCTATCTTTGAGAAATACATACAAAAAATTGAAAAAAAAATTTTTTTTGTACATTTCCTTTTATTTACGCCTATTCTTCCATTTAAAAATCCTAATTGAGATGTTGAAAAGACCTACTTTAGGCACCCAATCGCATATATTAAAACCTAAAAATCCGCAGTCTAGTTATAATCAAATGATGGTGCTTAACATTTCGAAGTTCTACCATAGAGAAACTATTCTTTCTCTACGGTTCTGCTTTTCAATATGTATTTTGCTTCACTTTATTTTTTATTAATGTGTAGCGACATGCTAGGCACATGGCCGCCCCTAGACTGAACTCGTGTTCAGTAAATAACGTTTCTTCATATTTTGAATATTCACGTTACAGATCACACGTGTAGCAAAAGGGGCGCAAACAAACTCTTCAGAACGTTGATCATTATGACCGTATAGAGTTGTTGGTCACGTGTTATAGTTTAAGGATGTCTCCTTACGCCTGGCGCTAAAACTCCCTATTATGTCACTTCTTAGAATTAACAGGGACGAGTACACTGACTTCAGCCAGCAGAAGGGATCTATGGTGAAAGAAATTGCAAATAAATTCAACTGCCTCTTGGAAAATGATGCCAAATCCTCAACTTCGAAAATTATAGCAGTAATACCACAGTATATGTATTATACGATAGCGGAGGTTCGCGTTAAATGCCGCAAGACGTGTTGGTCAACGACTCTACATCCGCGCGGCGATCCAGGAACACTACGCCGACACATCATACATGTCCAACATACAGCCTCGTTTTTCTAAATATGACCAAAAAGGAAATGTTTTTTTTAATGTATTTTAACTTATGCATATACCTTAAACATGTGAAGTAGAAGTTTTATGTGAAGAAGATGTTAGTAGAAAATTATTTAAATGTAACGAATATTGCCCATTGAAAGTGCATAGTGAAATGAGGAAGAACGAGTATTTCTTTACTTTACGTGAAAGTATCTAGAAATGTAAGTAATCTAAGTAGTAATAAGAGGCAAGAACATTTCTGTTGTGCTTCTGAACAACTTTCCGTCTTTCCTTTCTAGGTCTACGAAAAAAAAAAACATAACTCAGGGTTCTTTTCTTTATTGCTGCATTTAATTGCATAACAGTGCGTCCCTTTCAATACAGGCATTGCTATTGTGTTAACTTGAAATGTAAAACAATCCAGTTGGTGTATATCAAATATGTTCCGATACATATCAAACGTACGGTTAAGATTTTAGTAGTATGTATTGACTTGCCCTTGAAATGCTACGAATATAAAACCACTAACACGAAGTCAAGAAACAACACGAACTATTTTAAGGCTAAATGTACCGACACTAGTTCCATTTGTCGCCACCACGTGGCAGCACCAAAATAAGCAAAATTTACTAGACCGATAACGTCTGAACAAATTGTCCGATTTTCGATCTGTAAACGGCATTGGACTCCTTTTTAAAATAGAATTCACGTTACGATGCCGTTTTTTCAAAAAATATTTCCAAAAAAAATTTAAAATGATTTCTCATAGTTCCGGGAAGAAATTAAAAAATGTGGGCTTATAGCGCGATGACGACGTGCTTCCTGAATCCAACGCCGTGTCAATCATGCAAATCGGATGAATAGGAGCGGCGTAAAGTGAAATTTCGGAAAACATACCTGATCCCCCTTCCCCCCTCCCGCCTTCGCGCAGTGAACTTGGAGTGAGCATTCGCAACGATATTCGAGAACCACTGCCCCAGTGCCATATCGGATTTGGAAATCCCGGAACCCCTCCCCCATGGTCACTTTAGCCTAGCTCTTCGCGGCAGGCGCTGAAAGAACGCCCGCCGGTGCCTAGAGGTTCTCACACAGTAACAACCTGCTCCATGGTTTCACAATGGGCAAACTGAATCAGACCTGTAGAGATATTTCAAGATTTTCACCGTGAAATATAAAGATGGAGTCTCACAATTGTTATAAATCTTGGAAACTCAGTCATCGAAGTGAAGATTCGAAGGATTATATAGTACGAGTATATACACTTTACCTTCGATTCCTCTCCATTCGCGTGATTGTGATTATTATTATTATTATTATTATTATTATTATTATTATTATTATTATTATTATTATTATTATTATTATTATTATTATTATTATTATTATATTATTATAATAATAATAATAATAATAATAAAGTCCTAATGTTTCGTTCTTTTCAAGTATTATATTTCTCTGCTAAGAGAGCAAAGGATAAAAGTCAGAGAACTCAGCAGGGTATTCCAGTGTAGACCCAGACAAGATAAAGAAAAGTTTCTTCAAGAAATATAGCACGTCATACGTAGTTTTTAACTGTTTTTTGACGCTAAATAAATAAATAAATAAAAAGAAAAATGCAAAGAAGTGGAAGAACATAACAACAAAAGGAGACCTAAAGAAATGTTCCGGGTCATTCGAAATATGACCAGGGAGTGTAAACTGGCAATGAGGAATAGGCAGGGACCAAAAAGGTATTAGATACCGGTAAAATACCGGTATTTTACATACCTTTTTCAAATACCTATGTTCTTTTATACCGGTAAAATACCTCTATAGGACGTCTATAACGGTATGGACGTCCATAAAGGTGATAAGGGTATTATACCTGTATTTTCAATGAAAAACAATAGCTTACCATCCATAAATGTCGACTAAATAAGTTATTTTAGTTAATAATTTCTCACAAAATGTTTATTAAACTAATATACTTTTATAATTGTTATTTATTGTTTGAATTATTATCTTGTTCATATATAACACTCGGTTACTAATAATTAACGAAACGCGAATGATTCCACTAATTCTTGTATAGTAAATATAATCTCCACTTCGTCACTGCACAATGTTCTCGTCCACTGAAAACTGCTCACCGCCCTCTTCCTACGCTTGGGCATATCGAATTGCCCTAGTGTAGCACGCAGCCCGCCGAAGAACGCGGCGAGATGTCTGCACAGGTCAGAAAAGTCACGTTATCAGAACAGCAGTGTGCCAGAGGTGCGACCCTGCTTCCAGCTCAGAAGGGTGACTACACTTGAGCGCGTGCCCTGGCGGCGCTGGGCTTGGATAGAAAGGAGCGCGAAATGAGAAGCAAACATTCAAAACGTGACATGTCCACTTTACTCCTTTTCGAGAAAACGCAAAAATGTTATGTCATCAAAATTATGCAGATGTTTTATTTATACTTAATTCTGAATTATGTAATAATGATAGCTAAATATATTATTAATATAAAATTTAAATATTCTATGAACTTACACTTAAAGAAAACAACATTTATGTCAACTGGTAAAAAAGGAAGCCTGAACATCAACGGAGAAGTGATATACATGGCAGGCGAAGTTAAATACTTATGAATTACAATAACAAATTCTGGATACTGTACAGAAAAACTAAAGAGAGGAATAATTTTAGAAAAAGAAGTGGAAAGAAAATTACACAAATTCATAAAATATGCAGGCATATAAAGTGATTGATTTCTAAAATTTTAGGTCCCGGAACGCGCTCAAAATGATTTATTAATTTAATAGAAATAATTATATGTTTATAATGTAATAATTATCAGCGAGATACAGGAACGCCGTTCCGTCGTGTTCCGTCAGAAATCAAGCCTTGCGTAAGACCAAAATCCAAATAATCGAGAAAATGGTATTTCTAATCCTGTTGTGTGGGTGTAAAAGCTGAACATTGAGATAGACCGAAAAAAGGAAGATGCTTTTGAAGTATGGACACGGAAGAAAATATTACGTACAATGGGAGGGCAAAAAGATAAATGCCGAAATTTTGAAAAGAAAACAGAACTTTCTCTAAAAGCCAAAGCCAAAAAATGGAAAATAAAATATTTTTGACATACTATGAGTCGAACAAAATCTCTAGAAAAAGATATGCTTGGAATGATAGAATGAAGCGGAAGAAAAGGGTGTAAGTGGCACAATTGAATAACTAATACACAATATCACAAACAAAAGGAAAAAG
Source organism: Teleogryllus occipitalis (assembly GCA_011170035.1). Classification (NCBI taxonomy): domain Eukaryota; kingdom Metazoa; phylum Arthropoda; class Insecta; order Orthoptera; family Gryllidae; genus Teleogryllus; species Teleogryllus occipitalis. The sequence continues at coordinate 11,413 of BLKR01017396.1, forward strand.
GCAGTTCGAGTCCGAGTGAGCAATGAACAAATTGCTAGCATCCTATTGCTGTGTATATCCAGATAGGTCTGACAAGGGATGGCTTGCGATCTATGTTCTAGTACTATTTCTCTGCGCGTTCAGACCCGCGAAGAATTGGGACCTGCAGATGAAAGGAGAGATGCTCACAGCCGCTGCTTGACCGGGGCTGGAGCCGACAAATAGACATCATCGCACTGAACAGTGTGTTTGATACCCGCAGTCATTCATGCGTACATTCTGCCATTATTAGGGAAGAACTCGCTGAATTATCGGCGCGTCCCCTCCCAGTTTCGGATAGCAAGAAAAGCGAAGGAATGATGCTCAAGAAATACAAATGCAAATATCAATGTTCAAAATTAAAACATCTTTAAAAAACCTGGTTTCGAAACATCGATCAAGTTCGTGCGGAAGATAATTTGTTTTGACAGTGGCCGTGATTGTTAATTTATAATTACGATTTAGACAAAGCGGCAAAAGAAAGTTTTCAGGCTTAGTTTCGCTGTTATTCTTTTTACTATCGCCCAGGGTCATCTTATGGAGTCACAACTTTCTCAAATGGGTACAGGAAGGTGGGCGAGAGACCTTACACCTAGAGTGCTTGCGTTGGCCGCCTCTCTGCGTACGGTAGGACATACGTAGGAAATGCCAGAAAAATGGGGTCATTTCTTGGGCTGAAGATAGTCTACTGGATGAGGATGTTACAATCACCGTTCGCTTTAT
>BLKR01017397.1:0-12151 GCA_011170035.1 Teleogryllus occipitalis
GTCTTAAAAAGTGTAACTGAGGCATTGAACATGGATTTTTCACCTGACTTTGTAATGTTGGACTTCAAAATGAGTGCTATTAACTCAGTACGAGCCGTATTACTAAACAGCACAGTAAGTGGATGCCTATATCATTTTTCGTAAGATTTTTGGCGGCAAGTTGTAAACTTAGGACTGTAGGTACTACGTTTCAATGAAGATGTCATAAGAAATGACATTCAGCGGCTGATGGGCCTTCCATCCGTACCTTTCAACAACATCGAAGAGGTGTTTGATTATTTGTTATAAATAAGCCACGACGATGTGCACGACCATATTGACGTACTTTGAAACAACGTATCTGAGGGGACGACTTGCAAGAGGAAGGAGGAGGGCAGTGCCACCTCGATTTCCTCCGCAATTATGAAATGAATATGAGCGGGTGTTCATCGAGCTGAAAGAACAAATAATTTTGTGGAGGGCTGACACTCAAAATTTCCGAAGCTGATCATGACGCATCATGCAACAATATAGAAATTTTTAGACTGTATAAAAAAGATCAAAGGGATAATGAAATCCTCTTTATTACAACTTGCTGGCGGTCATAGGCAAATCAGATATCCAATTAGAAAATCGTATAATACAAATCAACGTCAAATTGAAAATATTGTAATCCGATATCAATAATATGTCGAAAATAATAATTTATATTTAGATTTATGTACCATTAGCTATAGAATGAAATTGTATAATATTGAAAAGAGCGATGGAGAAGTATAAAATATTTAATAGTATAATATTGTAAATTCAATAAAATATGTATTTATTTTACAATGGATTATAATTGTGGACTAAACATTTATAACATGGACACAATGTTAGTGGACATTTCAATGTGACGGACGTCAATTCTCAGTGGACCATTCTTTTAAGTGGACATAAAAAAGTGGACGAAATTTTTATGGACATCTCATGTTTCTGGACTAAATATGAAGTGGACTAAATTGCATATGGACGTAAATAATGTGGACGAAATGTTTCTGAACAATGTGTCTGAGAATCACTTCTGCAATGCAAATGTTTGCATAGAAGGTATTTTTTCAAACCAACTATTGAGTGCTTATTGCGGCTCAGCCATTCGGAATATCTAAGGAGTTTATTAGACTTAATATGCTTAAAATTGTCTTAACAGCTTATTTTCGAAGTTTCGTCGTTTCCTCCCTGAACACCCTCTGTAATGCCATATGTCAGGCGAGAACGAACATTCACGTTGAAGCATAGAGATTTTCCCAATGGTTAAACCCTTGTTTTTATGCAAATAAACCTTGGTTACGGTCACGCACGAAACCTGTGCGTTGTCAAAACGAATCATGATTATGTTCAAGTAAATTTAATTATTTTTTTATGTATAATGTTAAGTGGATCTCCTAACCTTTGTGCTTTGTTTCTGTCTATTTGATTATTTTGTTTTATAATTAGCTTTTGGTTTTAACGAAAACCTAAATGATTTTGTCTAATGTTTTTGTCTGTTTTAGTTTTTTTAAATTAGACATCTGAAAACCACGTGACGTGACGTATACACATATATGGTAAATGTGTAATGAAATAATGTGGATCAAATTTTGTTTTGATTGACATATTTGCTTGATTATATTTTTTCTGAGAAACATTATTCTGATTGTCTCTAAATCCAAAGCATTCTTTATTAAATAATTTTATACAGTATTATAATTGATAAACAATCATTGTGCCGAGATTTACAATCCTTTAAAAATTGTAACAAACGTTTGACTCAGAAACAATACCAAAATAATACAAAACATCGCCCAAAACCGTAATTATGTGACAATGTTCAATTGAATGCTACGTTTACGTGCAGAATCATCAGCAAGTTTTCCATAAAATTTTCTCGTTTTCTGTTTGTGACGAGACGTTTGATGACAGTAGCAACTGCATAGTAACAATCAAAAAAAAGTAATACTCAGGTAACTTTTTCCTTTTACGACAATCAAAGTACAAAGTTTTCAAAATATGATTTATTTGTCCATATTCTGAAACACGACGTTTCGCGTAATAATTTACGCAACATCAGGCGTCAACAAAAATATTATGTAATAATTTAATGTTACGTGATAATCATACTATTTACCTATTATTGACTGTTTGAATTCGTAACAATAAACTAAATTAAGATGTAGGCCCTGCATGTGTCATGGTGTAATGAAACATTGAGAAGACATCGTCGTTGCAGTTTAATTTATATGGTGATTGCTGTATTATGCTAATGAAATGCCTGTGACTCATACGTTCATGTAAGTTCCCCCCTCCATTACAAGGACATTGACCTTAGCGTGAATGTTGGGAAATCCCCGCATGAAAACTAGGGAATGAATAACGCTCAAGGTTCACAATCGATTTCACAGTTACGGCAAACAGAGCTAAGGTGACTATGTCTGCTTTTATTTCAAACGTAGATTCACGGTTAATTTGAGAGGAGATCGAAAATGTTTGAAATTTGAGATCTTATTAAGCAATACACGTCGAAAATTAAAATACAAAATATAAAATTAGATTGTTGCCACGATCTGCAGTTTACAGAAACTGAAATAGAAAATTATTACATCAATTAGAAATACTGGCATTTTACGAGTACACGAAAATCGTGGAAGTAGTCAACGAAAACAAATAAATTTTTACACACGAATCATTTTGAAAACATGTTGATAAGTTGCAGGAATCGCTTCGTGAAATGATAACTGAAGTTTTCAATACAATTACGTTAGAAATGTTAATTTACATGCAAATGGACACATAAAATGAATAACATCCATTATCCTGATTGCTTCATTTGGTTAGACGAGATGAACATCAAACGAAAATGTTCTAGTACGTTGCCTGTAATAGTTTAGATATCGAAAAATAGATTTTTAACATTAATATGAAAGGGAAAAGGTTTAAAAATGGAATGTAGGATGGGTGTACATCTGCAATTTTTGGGTCAGTGGGCCTCACGAGATAGTGATGCTCACGAGCCCAATGCACCGAGCCTGCGGACACATTCCGTGAGGTAGAACTGTTGGAGAAATACGAGATCGATCCAAGGGCGAAGTTAAAAGTTCGGTGGCAGGCTTGTGGCGTGCACCGCCCACTCGCGCGACATAGTGGCCTATTGAGGGGAAGGCAGACGGCATAAGAATCGATCTTTCAGTCAGGGTGCGCATTAGCAAACAATGCCTCGACCGGAATCTTCTCGGTCACGGTTCGTAGGGTTTTGCAGTGTTTGACGCCTCTTCAGCCGCTCTGATTTACAGACGAGATCGTTGAACTTTTTTCGGGTTTGTAGACCCTTTTTATACAGAATTATTTCACATTAGCAAGGGGCGTTAGAACAAATATGTGCGTAACTTACGGAGAGAAAGAAATGCCCCTGATGAACAATACTATGTAGGTCTATTCGATTGCAAAATTAATAATTTCATTATCGCCTATTAATTTTAGCAATCACAATTCCATGATTGCAGGACGAATGTTCTTAAGTCAAGTTTTGGTCAATTTGAGTTAAACACTGTCGCCTCCTTAAAAAAAGTGCGGGTAAATATAACGTGTGTAAAATTTCGTTCCTTCTTAGCTGTATAAAATTACTTAGGTTGAATTAGAACGGCTTCAAATGTACAGCTCTGGATAAATATTCTTAGGACAAATTGCAAGTTTTACCCAGCAAAAAAATGTTCTTGAGGATGGCAACACTGCACTTTGACATAAGTATAAGTTTTAAACAGTGGCGCTAGGTGCTCCAGCATACTGGAGGTTGCAACTCCATCGAATGACGGAAATGTCATTTCAAAAATTCAGAACACTAATATACAATAAAATGTAAGTAATTCATGTAAATTAATTGAAACTAAGTTTAATGGGGGCCTATTTTGAAACTACTTACAAAATTTTAGGAGTAACGTCTGTGTAAGGGTTTATTCACCGCCCGCGCACGTGGTTCTGGCTTTCATTTCCATTGGGCACTCAAGTTTTTGTATTAGTTATGCATTGAGACAATTGATGGGCAATAGAATTCATTCAAAATATAAAAGAACTTGGTTTCGAAAATAAGGTGATCGTACTCCAGCACTTTACAAGCACTATTTTTTGGACACTTTTATACAAATGAAATTATTTTATTTCGAAAATTTCACTATCCAGATATGCAAGTATATTCTAATAATTGTAGCTCTTCCACACTCGTATTCATAACAAAGCTCGCAGACTGTTAACAATTCAGTAGTAACTGCAACCGGAAACATGTACCCACCGTGAGACACGGTAAGGGACTTATTCCCAGAACGGCCAACATTACACACTACTATTTGAATCAACAAACCTAATATCAAATGAAAATAAATTCTCCAAACATAATAAATAATGCATTTAATACCGTCAATAATTGACGCTTGTATGCTTGTTAACTTGTATGCTTTCAATAACACGCGAAATTCATATAATAGTTACAGTTAGTGTCAGACGAAGGCAGAAAATTGGTATTCCCCTCAGACGCCGCGCCGTGCTCGGTGTCCAGACCCCCACCCACGGCAAAAGACTCGTCGCATCGAAGGCCGTATTGGGTCGTGGGTAGAAGCATAGGGCCAAAGATTAAATTCAATAAACGCAATAATAGAGCCAAGAACGTGGTGAAAGGCTTGGGGGAGTACGTGACGCCGCAGAGAACTCTTATTGGGCGCTCTTTGGTTCAAAACGATTTCTTACACATCGATACTTTTGCAATATCTTTAATATTGAATATCATTAAAACGGAAATGGATATTCATAACATATTATAAGATCTTTTTCGATTATCTGGAGGTTGTCTAACCGTGCAACCGAAGCGCGAGCCGTCACTGATTTTCAAGTATCTTGTTGGGGTGTACTGTCGCATCAATCACTTTCAGTGGAGTCGTGTGAAGCTGTGATTCGTGTGTCGCTCAGCCTGCTAAAACAAAATTATTAACATAAAAGAAACAGAAGAACAAAGAAAAATAATAGTTCTGATGTTATATCTACGAAATCACTAAATGATCTATTGTAATGCCCGAGGTCACCATTCCCGAAGCATGGCCTAAACAAGTCATAAAATTTCATGGGGTAAAATAACTCGTCATTATTTTATTATAATAGTTTATAGGTACAATTTTTATTCGCATTGACTAATTAACGACTACCTAGTCTAGAAAAAACTTTTCTAGTTATAACAATATTGATTGATGTTTCCGGGCCGATCAACTACTATGGTCATTAGTCCCGTAAATGTAGTGCATGTTTAGTCTGGAGGGAGGGAGGTACCAGTTATCTTCCCCCACTGAATGGCGAGATCCGGCGTCAATCTACCCGTCGACTTGCGGGGTTTTCCCCAATCAGGTATCTCTCAACACCAGGGAACCACCCCAACCTGAACAAGCACGAACCTCCCGACTGGTCTCCCGGCATGTATGGTGGTGTAGTGCATGTAAGTGTGTATGTAAGTAAGAATGAAAGGAATAGGAAGCTCCGGCATTTGACTAGTGTTGATAGGAGAAACTACGGAAAACTACCAATCATAGCAGCCGGCCGCAAAAATTCTCTTCCTGACTGCATTCGACCTAGCTATGTAGCTAGTATTGAAAATACTGCCACCATCGGGGCTCAAATCCCAGGACCTCACGGTCAGGGTGACATCAATAATTGCTGTCAATAATTGACTCCTAAACCGGTGAACTATTTAACCACGGTAGCATTACTGCCATTTGAACAGAAAATCGTTTGTGCAGCCCGCCTTTTCTTGCTCCGCTGCATCTTCTGTAGAAGGCAAAATGGTGGTGGGCTAACGCATTCTGTCCTTCAACTTCAGTAATTAAAGGATTAAAACGTGGAACTTTACCTCACACTTTTATTATCTTTGAACCCTCATAAAAAATTAAAAATTCACATTACGGTGTAAGAGAATTCTCGTACACCTTAATTCTCATTAATGCTTCTCGTGTCATGATCGTATTCAGATCCCCTCAATATCTTCCATTCCTTCACCTGTACGTATAATCACATAAAAACGACCGAAGCATGACAGTTACGGAACATCACAAGTACTTGCCTTTTCATATCCCAAAAATTCTTTACTGATATGTAGCGACATAACTTTACTAGGCTCCGTTATCGTATCCTTATAAAAATTCATTCATATTAATAATGAATTCACTCGGTAACTAGGGCTAGTGGCGTCACAATTTAGCGTCGTATCACACGTCGGTAAGTTTTCTATGCAGTTTATTTGTAGAAAGTTGGAACAAATTCTGATTTCTTTGCGTAGTCTTAAGCTACCTATTCAGCATTTACAAAACAAGTTTTACAGTACTAGTACGGAACGTAAAATACCGTACAGTACCTAACAAATAGCCAGCCAAATTCATGAGTCTTGTGAACTCAAGTGAACATGCGGGGAAATGTTTGTGTAAGTTACAAAATAAAATGATTTTGCCATTTGCTAGTACTCATTCACAAATTTCATTAGAATTATGTACACTCAAAAAGTGTTTCTGATATGCCTACAGTATGTAATTCTCATTCTGCTCATTTTGAAAAATTATCTGACACGGTCCTATTCACACTTGCAATACCTCTAACAGAACTCGCTCAAACTATTTTGATTCCAAATTTTCCTTCATTAAATTAAATAAGCAGAATATTTAGTAGGTATCTAAAAATAATCTTATATTAATAAAAAAAAATAACCATTGGTTGCTAATGACCTATATGTTGATGCGACCTCAATTAACAAATATCATGTGGTCTATTCAATATTGGATAATTTAAAGAATTTACACTTAGAAATTTGATTCCAAACTAACATCAAAATTAATATTATTTTCAATTTTCTAAAATTATATTTGGATAATTTAAACCATGTGTAATGTGATAAGTACCATTCCCATTTCTTAGACAAGGGAGGCAGCTTATGACTTAGTAGCCTCCTGTTTACTCGCTAGGGGATAACAGTGCCTTCGGCTGACATTTCATCAAGGTTGTGATGAAGACAGATAAATTTTTTCTGATAGGATAATGTTCAGATGGATGCATAATAGTACATGACAACCACAACACACCACAATCACATGGAGAAAATATTCATGCCGAAGATGAGATTTGAACTCACTTCCTCCTGCTCCAAAAAAGTTTGATACACTTCAAATTCCTGTGCTCCTGAGAGCAAATATAATTTGGTGACAATTTTAAATGTTTGAAAGACATAAAAAATCATACAAATTTTTAAAAAAATTTGAAGCTGTTTCTGCACTAATAGTTTCAGGGGTATATCAAGGAATGGAGATGGGATTATTGAAGAAAATGAAAGTCTTATTGATGTACTAACTGTAATGATAAGATAGCTCACTGAAGACAATATCAAAACATGGAGATTACTGCATTTGATGTAACTTCAACTGAAATGAAAAGAGAAAAGTTTTCTGAATAATGGAAAGAGGGCTAATAAATAAGGAAAATTAAGTTTTTGAGCTACAGAAGTTACTAAGTCAGAATTTATAGATGATTTCTGGTTGTGATGATAAACAGTAATGATTATCTTAATCTTCAGCTATTATTTTATGATATACTTTCTTTTTTATAGACAATCAAAATGCCATGAAGAAACTATAATCAATTTTTTTCGAACATTTGTAGGTGGCACAACATTTCACATGTCTACATTTCGCACACCTCTTTAGATGACGCTAACAGCTACAATTAATAAAATTAGAAAAGTCGGAACATAGCTTAATATAATAAGTGGTGTTTAAAAATAAAATATGTACTCTTCTTTTTGTAAGTTTGTAAAAATCGGGTTGTCTTTTATTTTTAAACAACTTATTATTTTTACTTCTATTCTAATGTTTGATATTTCACTGATTGTAGTTGTCAGTGAAGCTTGAAGAGACGATCAAAGTGTAGACATGTGAAATGATTTGCTACCTACAAATGCTCAGTAAAATAAAAAATTTAATTTGCTTTGTTTAAATAATATTAATTTTAATAAAAATGTACCAAAAACTATGCTTCTATTAAACAATTTTCCTTTTAATAAACTGTATTGCTCAAAATGTATTTGATGCATAACTTATAAATATAATATATGTATATAAATATATTATATTGCAGCTGCTTGGATTTTGTTTTATATTTCAAAATTTGAGTACTACATATCATACGTGTGTAATAAATGGGAAAATACTCTTTCTTTTTGTGAGTTAATTTGTTTTATGACTATGGAGCAGATTTATATGACTTTGCATATTTTCTTCTGTTGCTTCAGACAATAGCTAAGTGAAATTTCTTGACATTTGGTTAGAGAGGATGCTATGTAGATTAATATGTTAGTACATATTTGGCTGATTTGTCCTGTTTGTGCATATTTGTGTAATTGAAGGAGCATATTTTTCATATTTTGTTAATAGTCTTCTTTGTAAAACATTTTATGTTTTCATATATTTTTATTTGTGAATGATCATTGATTAGAAAGAGCTTGTCACAGTTTGAGATTTTTTTCTTTTCTAGAAATCATAAAATACTAGTGCAAATGTAGGATATTTCTTCATAACATATTTGTTAAATCAGACAAAAAAATGAGACAAGACATATAATGTACTTCATTAAGGTGCATATTTACTTCAATTATTTCTCCCGCAAAGTAAGCTAGGTTATATTATGTTTGCACAAAAATATAACTTTTCATTCCAATCATGCTTCTCCTGAATTTTATCAAGAATGGTTTATATACTAAATAAAATATTATTAATTTTAATTGCAAATTGAAGAGAATATTTTAGAATTGTTAGGTCATAAATGTATACTTTTAAAAGCATATTTTAAGATTTTTTTGGGGGCATAAAAATCCTATTCCTATTTATGACTCTTGATTTTAGGTATAAAACTCTTTAATTTCTACGTCACTAATATTTAAAAGAAAAATGTAATTAAAAGATGATTTATTGATATGTGATATATATTCACAGTAATGATGAACATTAACCCATGTGGTTTATAATACTAAATTAAAGTTCACTAATTTACAAATGAATGTCATTAGCTCGGCTAAATGAAATTATCATTCTCTTAATTATTATTAAATTTCTTCTCAAAATACAGAAAAATTAAACCTTTTATAATATAAATTTTAAGATCGGTGAAATGAAATATCTAAATATATTTTTTTTTGTTTCAACACTGGGGGGGCGGGGGGCAATGGCCCCCTCTTGCCCTCCCTGAATCCCTCTACTGACAAAATGTACGGAGAGAAGAGTTTTATAATGTAGTTTTTGAAGATGATAAGAGCCAAAAGTAACTTCATAAGAATGCCACTTGTGTGGACTGGTTCCTTGCCACTGAATTCCTTGTTTTTGCATATTTATTTGATGAAATTATCATAGAAAATTGTTGTCTTCTTACAGGATTATTTTATTTTTCCCACTCATCCAACTTTTTTCATGTTTTAATTAATTTTGTTCATACACAAGAATTGTATATTCATACATATAAGCAGACATATTTGCTTTGATTTCTTAGTTGTGCACTATTGCAAAGAAGTGCAGGTATGCCAATTCATTAGGTTTAAAATATTAAAGATTATAATTTTTACATCACAAATATAGAAATTCACATAATGTTTAAGCAAATATTAAAAAGTGTGTCTAGTTTTAATATGTTTTACTGGTATAACAATTGCAGATCTTATTACATCTGAAAAGCATTGAAATGTTCAAATGATTTTTATTAATTTATGCTAAATTCATCAATTCTTTTCCATTTGATAAAAGTTAAATAAAAAGAAAAACATGACAACTGGACATACATTATATCATCAGTTTATGGTACCTGACATTTATTTTCTTTTAGAAGCTGTTACCATCTTTCAAATGTGTAAATTAATTTTGTCTCAAGAAAAATAATAATTTGAAGAATATTCTCAAGTAAACAACCCCTCTGCTACCCACTTGTCAGTTTAAATATATTCCATATTTTCATTTGCTTCTTAAAATAGATTTGATAACGCAATGGTAACATATAAGCTTTTAGAATTTTGATGCTAAAATTTTCTCACAGATATCAAATCATGAAAGAGGGTTGCGGAATAAGATAGGCAAATCTGCCCCCAAGGGGATAAAAATATTTTACGTGGGAAATTGTAATTGAAATTAAAAAATAAGTTTTTTGCAGGATTTAAATCAATATACCCTGAGTACTTCGTACAAAAGAAAAAAATGGGTTTTTTAGCTTCTTATATTAGTTTACATTTTTTTAACCACATTAAGCCTAAGAATGTTGACTTAAATTATCCTTACAACTTTTTGTAGATGATAAAGATGTTTTAAGAATTTTTTCAGGCATTTGTATTCAATTTTAACTCTTACAATCAACAAAAAAGAACGGGAAAATAGAAAAAAAAAATTTTTTTCCCTTTGTTTTTAAGCTATAAATATAAACTGAAGCCCTGTAAATTCTCTACAGTTTCACAAAATTTCAACCTTTTATCTTATAATTTGCACCTGACAGCTCAATATAAATAAAACAGTGATTTAATAGTTTCTTATTTATTTTCTTAAAATTAGGTTTTGTTTTATTAAAGTTCATAGTTTTCCTGTTTTGTGTTTATTAGAAAATATAAATAATGAAAAACAAAATTGTAAGAATAATATTATAATGTATTGGAATTTGAAGATTGAACGAAGTAAGGTTTTAGTTTTAACTAAAAATAATGAGTTTTTGTACTTTATTCACCTTACCAGAATACTTTTGTTGCTTTGATTTGACAGATTATTTAATAATAATAATAATAATAATAATAATAATAATAATAATAATAATAATAATAATAATAATAATAATAATAATAATAATTAATAATATAGCGGCGGTTCAGAAGGGAAAAAACATCAAGTATGCTTCGACTTCTACAGATTAACCTGGGGAGGAGTAAACAGGCGTGGGACTTGATGCTGCAGGTTGCTGCAGAGAGGGAAGTGGATGTACTACTTACTAGTGAGCAACCTTACTGCGAAAACATGTTGTATCGAGATACCACAAGAAGAGCGGGTATAATAATCCACAATAGGAAGTTAAATATTAATAAATATAAGATGACGAAGAATGGATTTGTATGGGTTGAGGTGAATAATAAGAGAATTTACAGCTGTTACTTCTCCCCGAATGACACAATAGAAAAATTTCAAAAAGACATTGACGAATTGGAGGCTAGCCTGAAAACAGCGAAAGGAGAGGTGCTGATAGCAGGCGACTTCAATGGTAAATCGTCGGAATGGGGGGAGACGCGCTCTGACAGAAGGGGAGCTATTATATCCGAGTTCGTAGCAAGAAATGATCTTATTATTCTTAACTCTGGGAATGAGATCACTTTCCAACGGGGAGATACTTCATCCATTTTGGATTTGACAATAAGTACTTCCAGACTTGCTAAGGACATCACGGACTGGACAGTTTTGGATGAGGAAACCCTGAGTGACCATCGATACATAGAGGATACCGTAACATCAGAAGAGCCACAAAGTGGTAAGGCGAGATACAAAAGTAGGTCTTCTTGGAACCCCAAAAAACTTAATGAGGATAAGGCAAAACGTTTTCTTGAAGAGTCCAGGTTATTGGCAAGCATGGGCTGGACAAACAAAGGGAAAACACTCAAAGATGTGGTAAAGACAATGGAAGAAATAGTGATAGCAGTGTGCGATACGTCTATGCCCAGAAGCAGGGGCCCCAGGAATAAACAACAAATGTACTGGTGGACCTCGGAAATAGCAGAAGCACGTAGGAGCTGCATTAAGGCTAGAAGAAAGGCGACAAGAGCCAGGAACGACCCATACCTTAGAGAGCAATATAAAACACAGCGCAAGCAACTTAAAAAAGAAATTAAAATGAGCAAAAACAGAAGTTGGAAGGAACTTCTAAGCCAGATTGATAATGAACCCTGGGGTATGGCGTATAAGATAGTGACTAAGAAGCTTCGGATGGATCCCAAAATACCTTATCTAAATGACCCACAGTGGATGAGAGGAGCTATAAGAGAGCTCTTTCCCACAAGGGATTCCTGGGAGAGACAAAACCTAATGATTATGAGTTTAATGATGCTGACTACTTTACGACAGATGAATTA
>BLKR01017398.1:0-12141 GCA_011170035.1 Teleogryllus occipitalis
GGGCGAGAGGCGGGCGAGAGGCGAGTAACAGGCGGGGGGCAGGCAGGAGAAAGGCGGAAGACAGGCGGGGGACGACAGGACACAGGCGCGAGGCAGGCAGGCGGCAGGCAGAAGACAGACGGGGGACAGGCGAAGCTGGAGTAAATGTTTCTTAAAGAGCATTCTACAAAATGAGATACTGTACGTTCTTGCTATGGAGTTAGAGAGAAAGTTATGTAATGCTGCGCGAAAAAAGGCGAATAATCGGCAGAAAAACTCTTATTACAAGGCCCTGGTAACGAAAAACTGGATAAATTCAGTTGCAAAAGTTTAAAAAATCCTCTAACAGATGGTGTAGGCAGAATCCATGTTTTGTGGGTCCTTGATAGAGAAAAATCGAATGACAGCAATAGTCTGTCCGTCTGCATGTCTGTCTTTCCGACCTTCTATGAACAACGCTAGCGGCTAAAGCTGCCGTTCAACCGATTTTATCCAAAATTGATATTTCCCCCTATTAATCTGACTGATGTCGCGGCCCCTAGAATTTGAAAAAGGTAGTTTAATTTTGGGGAGTACTTTACATGAAGCCTCTGGGACATTTTCAAATTTTTCAAAACAAAGGCACCTTCGTTTTTGATAAAATTTTAAATTAATTTTTTTCGGAGTCTCTCCACAACTAAAATATTAAAGAGAGAGAGAGAGAGAGCTTTCCCTTAATGAAATCTGTTCCTTAAAGATAGATTTTTGGAATAAGGTCATGCACAAGTTTTCGAAAATTTGAATATTTTCCCCGTAATTTTGCGTTAAAATAGAGCGAGAAAGTACGTGTAGATTTAGCACCACTTGTAATTTTGAAGATTTAACTTTTCTAGGTACCACTACTCCGTAGCGTGGATGATCAGATTTGATAGAATAAAAATGAAGAAATAAAGACAGAAATTATATTCCAATATAAGATTAAACTGACTGTTTTTTTATGAAATTGTATCAAATTATTCGCAATTTTAGTCCATTTACTCCTGCACAAGAGCTGGCGTAATAGTAGCTTATGCTATTAGTTTATAATGCTAAGTTTTAGTGCATTAGTTCATGTGTATGTCAATTTGTACGATGAAATAAAGCAACATTATAAACGAATTGCATACGCAATTTTTTGTGTAACAACATTATACATTTATGAGAATCAAACTTAATTTTGCGAGACAACTTTCTTGTAACGTCTCGGGAATTTGACATCTGTGCAATAAAACGTTAGTCGACTGTTCCATTTACCGCTACCTACCCACGAGTCTCTCGTTTGGCTGAATGTGTAGTGAGATCATTTGTGCCGTACAATGCTAATATTTCGTCATTTTTGCCGCAAACGCCCAATTATGAACGATTTATTGCAACAATTTATTATGCAAGTGTTAAAAAATGAGCTAATGCACACCTTACGGGCAGACTGTTCGAAGTTGGAATCCAATATGGAAGTTTTGAAACATGATTTACAAAGCGCGGAATGTTCACATGGGCCCAGTTAGTACATTTTACTTCCTTATAATAGAAATAGAGTGACCACTCCTATTCATTATTAAAATATGAATTATAAAAACATATAAACCACAGTCAGGTTTTTTGAAATCCTTTGAACTGATCAAGAGAAGTAGGTAATAATGTCTAAAGCGTTTTCGTAAACTCACATGCAACTAAGCTATGCTCTAAATAAAACAAGAGGTGCTACACAATGGCGCAGACTTTTTCGTAGTAAAGTTTTCTGATTTCCTTGGTGTGTGCTTGCTTTACGGTCTTGCTCCACCCTCTTGCCAGCTGCCATCTATCGTCACCCAAAGTACATTTTTTAAATATTTTCCCAACTTTTCGATTTTCTAGTAGTAGAACCGAAATATTACTTCACGAATACTAAAGAAAAGTTAAACCTTGTCCTATATGAAAATTTTCGATGAAGAATATAGAGCCATTTTGAAGAAAATGGCATTACTGTAAATGCGAAATTTAAAGCGCTATTTCACAGGAATCTATTGTTTTCTAAAAACTTCATTTGAAGTCATTTGTAGCACTTTCACTCACAAATGCAATAATGTATACAAATTGTTGGAAATATGCATATTAACGACTTGAGAGATATTACAAAAAACTAACTTTTGTGTAATTTTTTGAAAAACAACAACAAAGGAATACAGCAAAATTAACATTACAAAATATTAAACCGTGCAAATAGCACAATTCGTTGAAAAAGTTTGAAGAAAAAAAATTGGGCCGTTTTTGAGAAAGTGGCATTTGAGCGTTTCTCAAAATGCGGAAATTTGAGTTCAATTTCATAGAATACTGTTGAGTTTTCGAGAAATTTTATGCACCATTATTTAAAGCACATGTACTCGTAAATGCAATAATGTGAATAAATTGTCTGTAATGTAAATATAAACGACACGGGAGGCAAGTAAAAAAAATTTTTTTTTCACAAAATCGCATTTGAGTGTTTCTCAAATTGGGGACACTTGAGCTCATTTTCGCAGAAAACTGTCAAGCTTTCGAGAAATTTTACATACCATTATTTAAAGCACATGTATTCGTCAACATAAAAATGTGAACAAACCGCCACTAATGTAAATATTAACTTGGTAAGAAACAAGTAAAAAATACCTTTTTGTAAGTTTTGAAAAAAACAAAAGATGAGAGCAATATAGCGTTTATTTCATCTTATAGGGTACATTTAGCACTATCCTTAGCAATAGTCTAATGAAAAAATTTGGAGTTGTTTTTGAGAAAATCTTGTTTTTCTAATTTTTTATAATTGCAAATATAGCACACATTATTGCACGAAAACTACTAAAAGTTTCAAAAATATGTACATGAGCAGTGCCTGACTTTGATTTATGTGCACTCTAGGATGTCAAATGTTTTAGCGCCCTTTTTTTAAATTTGCTTTTTTAACAAAAGTTATTTATAAAATTTTAAAGAAGTATCATATTTGTAACCGACGCAAACACTGAATACGTATAAATTATTGATTATATTTTTGCATAATAACAAAATATATTATACATAATATATTTTCATTATATATATATATATATATATATATATATATATATATATATATATATATATATATATATATATATATAATTGATTATATATTTGCATTTTTATAATATAAGAACTTTTATATTCGAGTATTATTTACATTTTGTTACAACAAAATTTGGATATTAAATTAAAAATAACATTTAGATGTACGTATACAATATGCGTTGTTATATGGAATCTCCTTTTCTCTCTTCAACCTCGGCAAATTTCTTAACAGTATCTTCAAACTCTACGCATCCCAAAATGTCATTTTCTATGTAAAACAGAGATAATGCATTCAATGTGTCTTGTTTAAGATTCGACCACAGATTACCATTTTTTCACAAATGCTTTCTATACCAAACGAGTTGGCCAACCATAGACGGATCGTATATCAACTCACTGCAGCCTAAGAAGATTTTATTTTGTAACCAATAATCTCGTTGTTATCGAAAAAGCCAATCCTCTTGATGTTAAAAATTCCACAGTTTCTACAATTTTTTTCAGAACATTTCTCCAATATTCTACATCATTTTTGTGCTGTTTTCCAAGCTCTGTATCCACTCTTTCTAAAACTGGAGACTTACATACAAATTATCTAACACAATCTTGATTTTAGGAATTGTTATGTTGAGAAATGCTATTTTTCCAGTCGTTAAGTCCTGTTGTAGGGAGCAAAGTAGTTCTACCATATAACTTGCAAGGAGCACAAAAGACATGTCCTGTAGACGGTGAATATTCCAACTACAACCTTTTAAAAACTTTACCATTTGCCATTGTTTTTGATAAATATGATTTTGTTAAATATCTATTTTGATCTACATAATGCTTTTTAGAGTTAGAAAAATCGATGTCATTATTTTCCTTAAATCCATATTTGACCACCATTTCTCTACAACCATTGTCAACGTTCCACTGCACTGGGTCGTTTGGAATTTATAACACGTTTCTGTTACTGAGCTATTATCTCTGTTGTTGACGCTAATTTATAGTTTGCATGTATTATCTGGCGGTTCCGCTGGTGGTATGCTCGAAGAATGAATGAGGTTAGATTCGTATCAGCGGAAGATTTTTGAGTGATTGCTGATGCGAATAATAAGTCAATTTTAGGTGTCTTCTTTATGACCTCATTTCTCCATTCTGGTTAATCTATTGATTTTTTTCAATTCTTCGAATCACTCGGTTTCTTTGCAACCGTAACAACACCATCACTCATACTTTATTCCTATAAAAAACACGAAAAACACTCTATTCTTACGCAAAACTACAAATTATGCGATATTTTTGTATCCATTCAGTATAAATATTAATGGTTATATTTGATTCATTAACGCTTTCTTTTCATACAAATATGAAAAGAAATATTTCTACAAAAACATTCAAAAGTTCGTCTTATGAAATTCATCCGCCCCAAAAAATTGTGCGCCCCAGGCTGCAGTCTACTCAGCGTGTTCCGTAATCTGGCACTGAACATGATTATATTGAAAGAAGTAAGTATGGAGAAGAAATTTCATTTGAAGGAAAAATCATAATCTTCAATTTTGTAGTTGTAGGAAGACATCGAAAAAATCAAACTTTTGCAATTGTCGACATTTCAGAGTTAACCGTGAAAATCGGACATAAGCCAGTTTTACAAATGTATTTTATTCTATTCTTACAAGAAATTTAAAGAAAAAAATTGAGCTATTTTTGAGAAAATTAGAAAATGTCCAAAGGGCTTCATGTAAAGTACCTCCAAAAATTAATGAATATTTCTCAATATCGCAGAGCTTTGACTCAGGACAGATCGACAGGGGTTTCATCAATTTGAAAAAAAATCGTAGGTATAGGTATTTATTCAGTTAGAAAAAAATCGTACGAATAGTTCAGACGCTAGTGTTGTTCACATACACCAGACGGAAGGACGTTTTGAAAAAAAAAAAAAAAAAACAACTTTTTCGGTATCAGGGGACCCCAAAACGTGTATTTCCGTTGAAATTGCGAAATAGATTTTTCGCAGCATTACATAATTTTCTCTGTACTACATATATTACTCTGTATAAACATACGTATACGAGAAAGAAACTAGTGGTGCTAAAGAGTAGCACAGACTTTCTCGTAGTAAAATTTTCTCATTTCCTTTGTGTGGACTGGCTTTACGGCCTTGCTTCATCCTCTTGCCTGTTGCCATCTATCGCACCCAAAAGTACATCTTTTGAAAATTTTGCAATTTTTTAGGTTTCCTTATAGTATAATTGAAATATTACTTTAAGAATATTAAAGAAGAGTAAATCCGCGTCCTATAAGGATATTTTCTTTGAAGAGTCGTTTTTAAGAAAATAGCGTTAAACGTAGCAGAAAACGCTAAATTTGAAGCTCATTTTCACGGGAATCTATTCGATTTTCGAAAAATTTCATTTGAAGCACTTCCACTTAGAAATGCAATCATGTATATAAACCGTTGGAAGTGCGCAGACTTATAGCATGCGTGATATTAAAAAATTACATTTATGTAATTTTTGAAAAAAATATAAGGATACTCCAAAATTAACTATCATATTAAATAGTACTATTAGTACAATCTGCACGAAAAGTTTGAGGAAAAAAATTAACAGTTTGTGAGAAATTGAAGTTTGAGCGTATGTGAAAACGTAGTATTTTCAGCTTCTCTTTACAAAAAACTTGAGAGTTTTGAGAAATTTTATGACATTATTTAAAGCCTCTTACTCATAAATTCAATAATGTAGACTAATTGTCGCTAATGTAAATTTTATCGACACGAGAGGCTAGTCAAGAAAATTACATTTTTGTAATTTTTGAAAAAAGAAAAGAATTGAGCAATATGGCGTTTATATAATCTTATAGGGTACATTTAGCACTACCCCTAACAAAAGTTTATAGAAAAAGTTTGGGGCGATTTTGCAGGAAATCTTGTTTTTTTATTTTTTGAAATTATACATATTACACGCAACATAGCGCGAAAACTATTAAACGTTTCTAAAAAATGTGCATGTCCTTAATGAAAGAACTAATTATGGAGAAAAAAATTTCATTTGAAGAAAAAAATCTGTATATTCAAAATTGTAGTTGTAGGAAGTTGCCGAAAAAAATGGATGCTTTTGCAATTTTCGAAAATTCAGAGTTAACAGTGGAAAACTGACCTACGGCACCTTTACAAGTGTATTTTACTCTATTCTTACAAGAAATTTAAAGAAAAAAGTGTATCCATTTTTGGGAA
Source organism: Teleogryllus occipitalis (assembly GCA_011170035.1). Taxonomy (NCBI): domain Eukaryota; kingdom Metazoa; phylum Arthropoda; class Insecta; order Orthoptera; family Gryllidae; genus Teleogryllus; species Teleogryllus occipitalis. The sequence goes on from BLKR01017398.1 coordinate 6,266, forward strand.
AAGTTTGAAAATGTTTGGGGAGATTTATGTAAATTACCTCCAAAAATTAATGAATGTTTTCAAAATCGTATACAAAATAATTGGACTCAGGCCAGATTGACAGGGGTTTACTGACTTTGGGAAAAATCGTACGCATAGTTTAGGTGCTAGTGTTATTCACATACTCCAGACGGACAGACAGAGAGACGGACGGACGGATGGACGTTAAAAAAACACATTTTCGGTATCAGAGGACCCTAAAACGTGTATTTCCGTTGAAATTTGGGAATCTATTTTCCGCAGCATTACATAACTTTCTCTATACTACGGATATTACTCAGTACGTATACGAGAAAGTAAAAAGGATGGCGGAATTTTTGCATGAAATGTCTTTTTCTCTCAGTCTGTGAGAAGGAAAACCATGAAAAGTATCGTTACCATTGTGTCAGGTTAAGTTACTATTAAAGGAAGAAGAGAAATATATTTTACTCTTCTTTTTGTTCGTTATGACTAAACATTAAATGTTCAATAACAGCAAAACCAGAAAATCCTCAGAGCATATTTACCCACGAGTCTTTTCTCAACTAAGTAATCAAAAAAAACCTCACAGAAGGAAAGAAGGAGCAAATATAACGTTGGAAACCAACCGAAAGGAACTGAGAACGTAACTACAAAACCACACATTGGTTGTCCGTAGTTATGACACTTATTTCTTAGCACCAACGCACGAAAGCGAGGAAAAAGCCATCGGCACGTGAAGGCGGTGACGCATGGGCTCTTCCACGAGACGCCTCCGTCACGTGGGGCTGGCTGCACCTCGCTCGCCCTCGCCCTCGCCCACCCATGCACCCGTCAATATTTATGCAATATGTTAATCTTACCGGTCATACTGCCAAGGTCGCGTCCAGTGGTGTAAGCCAGAATGGGAAGAAGTTTACTGGCAAAGAAGCGTGCTTTGTCTATTGCATAAATCTGTGTGTGTGTGTGTGTGTGTGTGTGTGTGAGTGAGTGTGTGTGTGTTTTGAGGGAAATGTGTGATGGAAATATATTTTTAAGTAAAGGAAGGAATTTTTTATATCTATTTTTTTGTTAGTCCGAAAAGACATAGCAATACTAAAAAAGTAGAGCTACAATAGCATATACTTTCTCCATTATTTGTAACGTCCACGCATTATAATACTACATGAACCAGTAAAGGTGTTTCCAACATGAAACCTTTTTTCACCGCGCTGGGATTCGAAAGTAAGTCCTTTGAGTTAACACGCCATTCACATTACGCCTAAACTACCAGGCTCACAACGATAGTGAAACTTCCAGACCCTTTAAAACAGGTAAACATTATCACATTCGCAACCTTCAAATATTAACAGATTTTCATTTACAATTTTTCAATAACTAGTTTGAAAAAACAGATTTTATTTAAGTAAAATCTTTATATTCAATATTGTATCCTTGCAATGTCAATTTTTTGCAATTTTTGAAAATTCTGAGTTTTCCCGAAAATGGAAACAACACCAATTTTATTGCTATCCTTTGCTACGCAGGAAGAAACAAATTTGAGCCGTTTTCGAGACAATAGTTTAACTAGTGGTTCTACATTATGGCATATAAGTTCCTGGTTTAGTTAGTTTTCTAATTTATTTAGTCTGATTTAGCTTTTCAGTCCTGCCACATACTCTTGCCAGCTGCCATTTATCGCCACCCAAACTACATTTTTTAATATTTTCTCCATTTTTCGGAGTACTAACGGTAGAACCGAAATACTACTTCAAGAATATTAAAGAAGAGTAAACCTCGTTGTAAACAGCAATCTTTATTGAAAATTTTAGAGCCGTTTTTAAGAAAATTGCATTTAAGCCATACTGTAAATGCGAAATTTGAAGTTCTTTTTCACAGCAAATTTCTTAGTTTTCGAAAAACTTCATTTGAAGTCATTTAAAGCACTTTAACTTGCAAATGCAGTAATGTTTACAATTTGCTGAAAATGTGCATATTAACGACATGCAAGATATTAAAAAAATACATTTACGTAATTTAAAAACAAAAGAGTACCCCACAATGAACTTTCGGTCACATTAAACAGTGCAATTAGCACTATCCGTTGGAAAAGTTTGAAGAAAAGATTTGGAGCCATTTTTGAGAAAATTGCGTTTGAGCGTTTCTGAACATGCGGAAGTTTGAGTTCATTTTCACAGAAAATCGTTGAGTTTTCAGGAAACTTTGTATGATATTATTTAAAGCACATGTACCCATAAATACAATTATATGAACAAATAGCCGCTAATGTAAATATTACCGACGTGAGAGACAAGTAAAAAAACCCTTTTGAAATTTTTGAAAAAACAAAAGAATAGAGAATATAGCAACAAAAGAATAGAGCACTATATTGCTCTATTCTTTTGTTTTTTCAAAAATTTCAAAAGGGTTTTTTTACTTGTCTCTCACGTCGGTAATATTTACATTAGCGGCTATTTGTTCATATAATTGTATTTATGAGTACATTTAGTATTATCCCTTCCAAAGTTTTAAAGAAAAAGTTTGGAGCCGTTCTCGACAAAATATTGTTTTTTGTATTTTTTAATATTGCACATATTGCTCGCAATATTGCGCGGAAACTGCTAAAACTTTCAATAAGTGTGTATGTATATATCCTTCTTAGAAGAATCAACTATTGAGAACAAATTTCATTCGAAGGAATAATTTCCATCTTTAAGTTTGAAGTTGTAGGAAGACGCTGAAAAGAATTTAATCTTTTGCAATTATCAAACATTCAGAATTTGCCGTGAAAGGCAGACCTATGATATCTTTATAAGTGTGTTTTACTCAATTGTTAAAAAAAAATAAAGAAAAATGTTGAGCCATTTTTGAGAAAATTTTCAAAATATCCGGAGGGCTTTATGTAAAGTACCCCCAAATTTTAGACTGTTTTTGCAATGGGATTGTACCATTTGTTATCGTTGTTACTAATGTTTCAGGTTGTGTGAAAGGGAATGGAATTTGATAGTTTTTAATTTGAAAATCTCTGAATACACTGGGATAATATTCCGTCAGATATAGAGAAAAATACAGAATATTATCCATAAAAACATCTTCTGGCATATTTTGAACACTTGGCTAAAATGTGCACACCCACATGGTTACGGGCTTTTTATTCAATGGAGCGGTCAATGTAAAAATTATATGAAAATATTGATGAAAAAATCACTTTGATTTTTCTTCCGCTGGTGTTAATGTAAAATATTGTTCATGTCTTACAGTTAATATTTATAATAAGTGATTTGTATTAAAGAGAACCATTGCACATATGTCACATATAATATTTATAATAAGTCTTTTTTTCAAATGATTTATTAATAATAAATACGTATATCCTCATGCAATGCTTTAAACAATGCCCACGAAAAAGTGTTATTTGTAAGTCATAATTCTAATAGAGCACTAGTTACTTTCTCCCATACATATATTTGTGTAATTTTTGAAAAAATAAACCAATACACCAAAATCTAATTTTTTCAATATCTCTCACGCCGTCAATAGGCAAATTTTCATCGATTTGTTTACATTATTGAATTTGTGAGTAGAAGTTCTTCAAATTACTTCAAATAATATTTTTTAAAAACTCAATAAATTCCTGTGAAAAAAACTCTTCAAATTTCGCACTTTCAGTAACGCTTATCGCCGTTTTCTTAAATATGGTTCCAAATTTTTCAACGAAAATTGCTATTTAGGACAAGGTTTTAGTCTTCTTTAATATTCTTAAAATAATATTCGGTTGTACTATTTGGAAACTGAAAAGTTGAGAAAAGTTTAAAAAAAAACATACTTTGGGCGCTGATAGATAGCAGCTGGCAAGAAGTAAGGGCAAGAGTGTACAGTACCAGTCTACACCAAAGAAATTAAAAATCTTTACTACGAGAGAGTCTGTGCCATTCTGTAGCACCTCTAGTTGCATTATGGAGCTCCTAGTAGCATCCGCTTGAGTGCGCCAATCGAACATTATCGCATAATGATGCGTCATCATCGTAGATAAAACATCTTTAATGCATTATTAACACCACTTGTGTTATATAATGGAAAGACATGCTCATAATGATAATTGAATTACAATATAAGACAGCACACAATTTGCATGATTGTACAATTGAAACTCCGCGTGTCTGGAGTGGTGACATTTCTAAAAATCGAACTGTTTTGGAAACAATAATTATTCGCTACTAATATTTCCTACTCGCTACTTCCTTTGCTTAAATTAATCATTAAAGACTCCGTTTGTAACTGATGCTTCTCAGAGCCGAAACGCCCAGAAATCTAGAGACATTAGATACGGAGAGTAACTCAATCGCCACCATTTAATACTCTCTCTCCCGATAGCCCGCCAGGCAGCTTTCAGGAAGTGAAGAAAAATTATAATAACTGATGACGTTATAGAGGGTTGCAAAAATATTAATTTTGTTTTGGGAAAAATCCATGCTTTTCAACACCGAGAATACGACACAGTTCTATTTCTCTTGAAAACTGGATATAAAATGGCGGGATCGGTGAACAATGGAATCGCTACTCTCCGTATCAGGATTCAACCGAAACCGCGCACAGGGCATGCTCTGCAGATACTGCCGAGAATGAACGGTACCACAGACGTACTACGTATAGATTTCACAAGCAGGTAAGGAACGCGCTTGTCCTCCGAAACCGCAAAACTAATCAATCGAGAACGATCGATAATCGAATGCGTTTTGTCCGATTTTAAGCAAACTACGATGATGTTAGTATATTGTCATTGAAGAAACAGCACCACGTAACTGATATCCTTGACATCCCTGATATCTTCGTACAGTACTGGAAACATAAATTGATCGCGGCCGTCTGCGGCTAAGTTCAGCTTTTGCACGGCTTGGACAGCCCTTGTCATGACGAAACGTCGCAGGCGGAGCCTCACAAACCATCGTAGCCAATCTCAACGCAGGGGGGAGTGCCCTAACAAAATTACGTCGTACAAAATGGCGGGCGCCGCCAGTTCAGATGTGGAAGTATTTTCAAATGAAAAATACATGAAAGAAACACTTCAATGAACGTGACAGTAAATTCATTGAAATATATATGAACTCGTAGCACTTAACCACTGTTAACACAATTGTTTTTGAAGAAATTACATTGATATCAGATAAAATAACACTAATTTTAGAACAATTACGTTCTTATAGATATTTAAATCCCAATATTCTTGTCCAAACGCAATTTATGAACTTTATCAAATGACCAGTTTACTACAGAATTTTGCGATAAGAAAAACGATTATAATTGCATATTTTCAATTGTTCATATGTATATTACATTTTCAAAAATGCAAAATACTGTCTTTCTCGAATCGTTAGGACTTCTAGGGAACCATTTCAATAAAAGAAAGTAAAATTCAAAGACCAGCTGTATATTTATCATTAAAGTAACAATTGAACTAGATATTAAGCAATTAATTTGCATCTCATGTCAAAATTGTTATTTTGCTATCATCAAATCAGGGGCAATTTGGGGACATCCCCGACAGGAATAGCGCACATTTCGGAATTGTTTATAAAATTGTTAATTGTTGCAAAATTGTTAATTCGCAGTTTTTTATTCTGGGACATCAGAAAACCCTTCCCACTTTAGAATTGCAAAAATTGGAAATTGTTTATAATTTTACAAATTTTGCAATTCTTTTTTATTCTCTCATCTCATTTCCCTTTACACAAGATGCAAAATTCCGCAATCCAACCGGAGCTATCGCCTTTCATTTTCGTGATATGCAATTGTTTATAGGATCTTAGCGTCTGATGACAACCCTCACTTGTTTTCAACCCCCAATTCATTCGATCTTGGCTGTCAAGTACAAAATTCAAATAGTTTTGCAGTGTCTTGCT
>BLKR01017399.1:0-12115 GCA_011170035.1 Teleogryllus occipitalis
GATCTGGGCTGTCCGGGTGACGCCGCGTCGAAGGCTGGGGTGCCGACGTTTCGACCGACATATCGCGGTCCTCTTCAGGGCTGTACTGCGCCAGGATGTTGGGCGCTCTGGTTTATATAGAGAAAGGGGCAGGCTGTGATAGGTCGAGGTGTAGGCCAATCGGGCGTGACTAGGTGAAAGGAGGTGAGGGGAAGCGGACGGACGGAAGCGGTCCGTGGTCGGACGGCGTGGGGCGGTCCGGTGAGCTCAGGGGTCGGACGGCGTGGTGCGGTCCGGGCGGGCGGCCTCCCGCGACCGCGCGCTCCGCAGAGGTGCAATCCAGGCATCGTGGAGGCGTAATCCCGCGTCCCCGTTGATGTTCTGGGGATGTTTCGCGATTTCTAATGCTTCTTTTATCCGCCTTGGCCACCACCTATCTTCTCTCGCGAGCACCTCGGTCTTGTCGAACAGGAAGTCATGGCCGGTTTCCCATGCGTGGAGAGCTACGGCGGAGCGGTGTACCTTCTTGAATTTGAAATCTCGAATGTGCTCGCGTAGTCTCTCCTCTATGGTTCTTCCTGTCTCCCCGATGTACGTGTGACCGCAGCTGCAAGGGATGGAGTATACTCCGGCGGCTTGGAGCGGTGGAAGCTGGTCTTTGACGCGCATTAATGTTTGACCGAGTTTCTGGTGTGCCTTAAACACAGTCTTGATCTTGAACCGCCTCAAGAGTTTTCCTATCCTGTCCGTGACGCCTTGTATGTATGGGAGTGTGGCAATTTTCCTGTTTTCGGTGTCGTGGAGGTCCCTTGGTGTAGGCGGGTCTTGTGTAAGTTTCAGGGCCCTGTTGATGGTGAATTTGCTATATCCGTTTGCGGCGAAGGTCGCTTTCAGGACTTCGCATTCAGCGGGCAGACTGTCTTGGTCGCAGATTCTGGTTGCGCGGATGGCCAGGGTTTTTAAGATGCCATTCTTCGTCGCTGGGTGGTGGTGCGAATCGGCATGAAGATAGCGGTTCGTGTGGGTAGGTTTTCTGTAAACCGCGTGCCCCAGGGTGCCATCGTTTCTTCTGCTAACCAAGACGTCCAGGAAAGGTAGCTGGCCATTCTTCTCTGTCTCCATCGTGAATTGTATTTTTGGATGAGCACTATTGATGTGGTCCAGGAATTCCTGTAGGGAGTCACGTCCATGAGGCCATATCACAAAGGTGTCGTCGACGTACCTTACCCACATTGTAGGTTTGAGGCGGGCGTTGTTGAGAACCTCGGTTTCAAAAGCCTCCATGAAGAGATTGGCGGCAATCGGTGACAGGGGTGAACCCATAGCCGCGCCTTCCACCTGGGCGTAAAACTTCCCCCGAAATTGGAAGAAGGTAGACGCCAGGCAAAATTGAGCGAGATCGGCCCACTCTGTAGGGAGCCCCCGTGCCTCCAGTTTTCTTCTGATTATCTCTGCTGCCTCTTCGACCGGGACCATGGTGAAAAGCGACGTCACATCGAAACTGACGAGGATGTCTGAGCTCCCCAGGCGCCTCTGTTTTAGCAACTCGATGAAGTGACAGGAATTCCGGACATCCGACGCGATGTCATCTGTCAGCGGGCGGAGCTTGTCGGCGATATAACGGGCCAGTGGATGTGTGGGCGAATTTACAGCACTCACAATAGGCCGTAGAGGAACTTCTGTCTTGTGCACTTTGGGAAGGCCGTAGAAGCGTGGTGTAGCGCTGTTGCCCCGTTTTTAACCTAGGTTTCATTTCAGGCTCAATGCTGGAAGAATTGTTGACCCTGGCCGCGACTTCTCCCCTAAGTTTCCGTAAGGGGTTCTGCCGGAGAGATGTGTAGGCCTCGTCCTCGAGAAGTGTTTCCACTTTGTTGTGGTATTCCTCCTGACGCATGATGACGGTCGCGTTGCCTTTGTCAGCTGGAAGAATTACTATGTCTTTGCGCTGGCGTAAGGCGCGCACGGCACACCGTTCTTCTCGGGATAGGTTGCTCCGAGGAGGCTTAGCCCGTGTTAGAATGCGGGCAGCTTCTCTCCTGATGAGGTCAGCATCCTCATTAGGTAGAGCAGTAATGGCGCACTCAATTCCAGCGGTGATATCCGATGTGGGGATCCGTGTAGGTACGGTGGCAAAGTTTAGGCCTTTGGCAAGTACGGACAAGGTGCTTTCTCCAAATTCTTCGTCAGTGAGATTAACTACGACTTTTGTTTGATGCTGCACCGCTTGCGGATGTTGTTTGTCCTTGAGAACTTTGAATTTCTTTAGTTGCCTGGTCTTGAAGGCTTCGTGCTCATTGAAAGCGTGCCCCGCTGTTGCATTTTCCAACGTAGTCCAGTCCGTTTTGTTTAATTTTTGTTGCCAATTCCAGGTGTAGGTGGAACAGTCTCTTCTCCATGTGGACGAGTTCGGATCTGGTTTGTCTTATCCTCTCCCGGAGGAGCGCAAAACCAGATGAGCGTAAAATGCGCTCTGCTCGTCGTGTCTTGATATGGTGGTTTACCTTCAGGAAAGCCGGGAGGACGTCTTCGTCCCTGCAGCGCAGGAGAAACGCAAGGTGGCAGAGATTGCGACTCCGTTTGTCCCGTAGTTTTCCAAATTCTCTACAAGTTTTGTATGTATCCTCCCCGTAGAGGCTTGTTAGATGATATCGTAGGCTTCCGCGGCCAGAGTCATGATCTGGGCTGTCCGGGTGACGCCGCGTCGAAGGCTGGGGTGCCGACGTTTCGACCAATCGCGGATAAAAGAAGCATTAGAAATCGCGAAACATACCCAGAACATCAACGGGGACGCGGGATTACGCCTCCACGATGCCTGGATTGCACCTCTGCGGAGCGCGCGGTCGCGGGAGGCCGCCCGCCCGGACCGCACCACGCCGTCCGACCCCTGAGCTCACCGGACCGCCCCACGCCGTCCGACCACGGACCGCTTCCGTCCGTCCGCTTCCCCCCACCTCCTTTCACCTAGTCACGCCCGATTGGCCTACACCTCGACCTATCACAGCCTGCCCCTTTCTCTATATAAACCAGAGCGCCCAACATCCTGGCGCAGTACAGCCCTGAAGAGGACCGCGATATGTCGGTCGAAACGTCGGCACCCCAGCCTTCGACGCGGCGTCACCCGGACAGCCCAGATCATGACTCTGGCCGCGGAAGTACGATATCAATCAATGCAGTATCTATTGTCTAATCATGATAAATTCAATAAACAGACATGTTATTGTTATAGCATTCGTACATTTATTATCCAAAAAAGAATACTGCGAACAATGACCAGCACTCATAAGCTGGAGTCTTGCAAACCCTTGTTCAAAAAATTAAGGATTCTTCCACTACCGTGCATGTACATATTTGAAATAGTTGTCTTCACAAAGAAGATTCTCATGGAAAACAAAGACACTTTCTCTCTAAATTCAGGTGTACACAACTATAACACTCGACAAAAGGATAACCTACATGTTCCCCATTCTGAAACTACACTTTATCAAAAAAGTACCCTAATAGAGGGCATTACACTTTACAACAAATTGAGCCATGATATTAAAGATATGAATACAATACATAGATTTAAAAGTAAATTGAAAGCTTTCCTGCTTAACATATTCTACAGTGTGAAGGAATACACAAATCACACCACTACCTCCCTTAAAAAACAAAAATAAAAATTCTAATCCCACTGATTCTGTTTCATGTTGACTGTTCAAGTTGAAGCAAAGAAAAAAGAACTGGCATATCCCATCCTGCCTGTGTTAAATTGCAGTTGGACTGATGTAGAAGGAGAATGCCAAACCAAAATTCTATTTCCTTCATCCTGAATTTGCTACATGCACTAGGCATCATTAATATCGTTAAATCATTTCTGAATGAATAGTATTTTATTATTACTATTATTACTACTATTATTATTATTACTACTATTATTATTATTACTACTATTATTATTATTACTACTATTATTATTATTATTATTACTATTATTATTATTATTATTACTATTATTATTATTATTATTATTACTATTATTATTATTACTATTATTACTATTATTATTATTATTATTACTATTATTATTATTATTATTACTATTATTATTATTATTACTATTATTATTATTATTACTATTATTATTATTATTATTATTACTATTATTATTATTATTACTATTACTATTACTATTATTACTATTACCATTACTATTACTATTATTACTATTATTACTATTACTATTATTACTATTACTATTATTATTATTATTGAGTATTGTAAGATCAATGACCAACTTGATCAGGGTTTTTTGTCCAGTTTCCCTTGATCCTTTGAGCAAATGCTGAGATGGTTCCCCTTGTTTTGATTTCTGGACAGTAAATGTAACTTCACTCTGCCATATCTGACTCGTCATACACGATTGAAATTGTATCTGTGACTCAATAAATATTATTATTATTATTATTATTATTATTATTATTATTATTATTATTATTATTATTATTATAAGATCAAAAATTATTCCGAGGAAATTATGTTCTTGCAATGAAAAACAAAAAAATTAAAAAAGGACATTATCACATTTAAATAAAAAAAATTGCTACTTAACTTATATATTACTTCAAACTCGAGTAACATAAGAAAAACGAAATTGTCCAGAAGAAAAGTTGGCCCAAGAATTTTTGCTTCACATTACAGTATTCAATATAATATGTAACCAAAAAAATTACCTACAAAACCAATAAAATTTACAAACATAAATAGAAAATCATTGAAAAATAACTTAAAATGAAATATGAAGAGTTCTTAACGACCATAAATTAAGACTTGAAAAGCAGGTTAACGGGGCTTGGTCAGAAAAATGTACACTAGTTGTTTGCCAACGTTTCGGAAACTTTTATTTCCATCCTCAGGGCTAATATAAAAGAAAATGAAAACAACACTGTTCATGAATAATGTTACCAAAAAAACACACGTATGAGAAACAATTTTTAGCTAAGTTACAAAATATTTGCAAATTTCTTTTATATCATAACATAAACATTACATACCTTACAAGAACAACTCAACCCATTCACTGCACCATCCTCCATCTCCGGCACCTCCCATGTAATGAGGGACACAGCATCACCCTCACCACACCAACACACAGCATGACTGAGACTAGCACGATGTTGGGTGGTGAGACGAGAATAAATATCATGCCTGAGTGAGGTACATGCCAGCTTCCGGTGCGAGTTTACAATTAATTTAAATTAGAAAATGTGCTATTTTATACTTCAAAAAAATTTTTTTTTATATTAAAGTGATATATAAAAATTACAGATTGTTATTTCTACTTTCTTGTAAGATAATTATCACAATATTATTATTATTACTTTATATTGTGAACAACACCACAACAAAAGAACCGGATATGAATATACATAATACCACCTTAAAAACTAAAAACGATACAGGCAATTGGATATGAAACAGGCTAACACTAATTTCACAAAAGACATTAATTAAATAATTTACAATTAACAGATTAATCAGATTATTGTGTAACCTAAAAACTTAATCTTAGTATTATATGACCATGTGAACAGTTCCAATAATATGAATTATATAGATGTGAAAATTATAATAAAAACACACAAAATCACAATTTTTTAAAGTATTATGTGTAAGAATTATTACAGCAAAACAAAATTAATATGAAATCATTAAACAAATGAGTTGCAAAATCACCTTAATCTATAATGTTAACAATTACACTGAATTACATTATTACATAACAATTACATTATTATACCTACTTTTAACATGGGAGTTGTCAATAATAATAATAATAATAATAATAATAATAATAATAATAATAATAATAATGATAATATGGCATAAGGCCAATTTAGATTATTGTCTATTAACCTTAACAAATGTTGTGAGGTGAGACAAAAACAGAAAAAATTTTAGACTGGGAAATATCAAAAAAAAAAAAAACATAATTTATGTTCCATTTTACATGGTAAAATGCTATGGTAAAATGGAACCATATGGAATTTATGGTAAAATGGAACATAAATTATGTTTTTAAAAAAAAAACATAATTTATGTTCCATTTTACATGGTAAAATGCTATGGTAAAATGGAACCATATGGAATTTATGGTAAAATGGAACATAAATTATGTTTTTTTTGGATATTTCCCAGTCTAAAATTTTTTCTGTTTTTGTCTCACCTCACAACATTTGTTAAGGTTAATAGACAATAATCTAAATTGGCCTTATGCCATATTATCATTATTATTATTATTATTTTTATTGACAACTCCCATGTTAAAAGTAGGGTAATAATGTAAAATGTAATTAGTAAAATAATGTAATTGTTATGTAATAATGTAATTCAGTGTAATTGTTAACATTATAGATTAAGGTGATTTTGCAACTCATTTGTTTAATGATTTCATATTAATTTTGTTTTGCTGTAATAATTCTTACACATAATACTTTAAAAGATTGTGATTTTGTGTGTTTTTATTATAATTTTCACATCTATATAATTCATATTATTGGAACTGTTCACATGGTCATATAATACTAAGATTAAGGTTTTAGGTTACACAATAATCTGATTAATCTGTTAATTGTAAATTATTTAATTAATGTCTTTTGTGAAATTAGTGTTAGCCTGTTTCATATCCAATTGCCTGTATCGTTTTTAGTTTTTAAGGTGGTATTATGTATATTCATATCCGGTTCTTTTGTTGTGGTGTTGTTCACAATATAAAGTAATAATAATAATAATATTGTGATAATTATCTTACAAGAAAGTAGAAATAACAATCTGTAATTTTTATATATCACTTTAATATAAAAAAAAAATTTTGAAGTATAAAATAGCACATTTTCTAATTTAAATTAATTGTAAACTCGCACCGGAAGCTGGCATGTACCTCACTCAGGCATGATATTTATTCTCGTCTCACCACCCAACATCGTGCTAGTCTCAGTCATGCTGTGTGTTGGTGTGGTGAGGGTGATGCTGTGTCCCTCATTACATGGGAGGTGCCGGAGATGGAGGATGGTGCAGTGAATGGGTTGAGTTGTTCTTGTAAGGTATGTAATGTTTATGTTATGATATAAAAGAAATTTGCAAATATTTTGTAACTTAGCTAAAAATTGTTTCACATACGTGTGTTTTTTGGTAACATTATTCATGAACAGTGTTGTTTTTCATTTTCTTTTATATTAGCCCTGAGGATGGAAATAAAAGTTTCCGAAACGTTGGCAAACAACTAGTGTACATTTTTCTGACCAAGCCCCGTTAACCTGCTTTTCAAGTTAAAATGAAATGTTAATTACCAAAAAGTAATATAGCACATCAGTAGTAAACATTAAATTTTACTCTATATCATGCCAAATAATATCATGAAATAAGTACTTACTATTTTCACTTAACAACTGATTACCATTTGAACAAAACATCTAAATAAAATGATGTATGTTCTGAACTCCATTATTGCATATCTGAAACATTTATTAATGTAATGTATGTTTCACACACATGCTAAATCTTTCAAGTGTATTCATTTATATCATTTAGCATCCGTACTTAAACAGAACACAAACTCAGAGGCATTGGCAGTAACGATTAATTGTATTACAGGGATAATGTAAAGGAAATTGATTAACTGTTAATTCATTGGGGTTAATTAATGTTAATGAAATGGTGCTCTTAACTAGTGTCTTCGGTTGAATTGAGAAGGCAGGAGTTCACTCAGGATCTCACACTCATTAAAATTATTAATGCACACAATTACTGCAATAACCACAATTCCATAATCGAGTTTATTCTAGCTATACCTTTTCTGGGGCACAGTGTAACCAAATTTGTTTTTAATCTTGACTTGGTGGTTGCTTTACAGGGGCAGGAGTTTTATAACTTGAGGCACATCTGAAATATTGAGTTACATATTTCCCAAGAATATCACTTTTGTTCCAAACACTTTAATGCTTACTCACTGTTTTCACTTTTGCAACTCTACTCGATCCAAACACACAACTGAAGCACTGGCAGGAACAATTGACTGTAATGTAATAATATTAATGTAACAACTTGCAATAACCACAATTCCATAATCGAGTACATTCTAGCTATACCTTTTCTGGGGCACAGCGTAACCAAATTTGTTCATCTTGACTTGGTGGTTGCTTTACGGGGGCAGGAGTTTTATAATTTGAGGCACATCTGAAATATTGAGTTACATATTTTACAAGAATATCACTTTTATTCCGTCGTGTAATATATGAATATATTTCAATAAAATAATTATGATTCACACACATGTTCATTGTGAAGACGTTCTTGAGGCATGCAATAAAAAGTCAATAATTATTATGACATTGATGGCTTACCCCCACAATTACAGCTACCTTTGCAATGACACTGCTCTCAGGAAGTTTCACTTCTTTACGAGAATTTTTCTCGCTCTTGTACTTATAAACATTAAGAAGGACCTGCCTTTCACCACTCGATAAAATCCACTTCCCCTTCTGCTTCACTGAAGAGTTATTTCTGGAATTACCTGACATTTCTAAAAATGTCAAGCCCAGCACACAATAAGATTTCCCTTAGGAAACAATTCGCGCACGCATGCGGTGAGGGCTCACTCGCATAAGCTCACAATCTCCACACAACGCTTTGCTGGTTGAAACCGTTGAAGTTGGCACAAATTCATTTCGCTCGCATGCATGCCAGTCTCCAGTCAAAAAAAAGTCCCTGGCAGCTATACTTCCATTACGTGGGGAATTTACGTTGGGGTTGGCACCTACTTTCTCCAACCTAAATGGTAATCAAAAGTCCCTAAGTCAATGTAGTTTGTATGGCGGGTGGTTTACGGGAGGTTGGTATTGCCAAGCTCTCTGGGTCACATCTTACGTGAAATAAATCTTACATTCCGCATCAAAGGAAACAACACATCAATAACAGTGGATTTCAAACATCGGTAGCGACATTGAAATTCGCGGTCCCGAAATCGCTCTATAGGATTCTGTACATCCCGAATATAACGGCGAGGCATTCGTCGACGCTGTCCTTCTTCTTCCTACTCCATTTCTTCCATGAATTCATAGAATTCAAGCAATTCGTTATCCATTATGTCAAACGGAACTGATTGGCAAAATGCACGAAAGGTTATGTTGCAGTGTATAAAAAAATAATAGTCCGAAATAGTAAGCAATAATTCGTCGTGTATTGGATAGAGTAGTCCAAAAAGTATGCACGGTTGCCGTAAATCAAGAGGGGGGGGCTGCTGGGGGGGCACGCTGGGGGAGCTGCTGGCAGCACTTGCGACCGCTGCTAGCTGAGAGCCGCTGCTGGGAGCATACGAGGGGCCTGCCAGGCACTGGGTACAGTTCGTGAATCGCAAATTCGACCTCTGGGAGCCTGCTACTCTTGGCAGGCCCCTGGCAGCGGTTCGAGAATACAGCCCTAGGTCATGTACGTACGAATCATAGGTCCAAGCATGGTGGAAATTTGGTGGTTATTTCCACCATGGGTAAAGTATGGCGGTACCTTTGTAGGATCCCCCGTGATCCATTTTGATAAATAGATACAGTGCCATACTCGTCGTTAAATGGCCGCCATACTGAAAAACCTATTTGTTTCGAAGTTTTCATTATATTTTTGATAAGCGCTGGAAAACAATTGTATAAAAAATTATAAAATTGTCTCCAACAACAATAAAAAATAGAAATGAATGTTTAATTTGCATTGTTTTATGACAAAGTCGAAAAATATAATTTATTAATAGAAATACTATACGGTATTTTTCATAGTACTTTTCGATAGATATATATGTAATGTCTCAGAAATTAATCTTGAATATTTTAAGGGTTGATTATCCAAAATGGTAGGGATGTCAAAATGTTTCTAACAGATAAAGAAAGGGTACTTTTTTGCCTTAATTGTCGTGATTTCTCTGTCTGTAGAACAGATAAAAGTGATTTCAAGCAAAGAATTAAAGAACATGTTAATAGCATTAAAGAAACTGGCACAAAATTATACTCAATTTTCCGACATCGCTTTGAGAATTTCATTTTTTTTATATCTTGACAGCTCTGCTATTTTGGATAATTAACTCAGAAAATATTCAAGATAAATTCCGGAGATATTACGTAGAAAATCACACAATATCACTAATGCGTTGTTGGAATCGAATTTATTCACAAACATTTATGACAATGTTCTGTCTAAAATAAGAATACCCTAAAACATGCTGTTTATATTTTGTTATATTTTCCATTTTCCTTTATTTGTGTAAGTGTACTCCCTTCTTGATCTATTTCTTCCCCACTCCATCTCTGCTTATTCCTGGTTTTGCTTGATTTCATTGTTATATTTTGCAAATAATGACTACTTTTTTGCAAATGATAACGTCTATGCTTTTCCTTATTTGTGTTTGTTTTGGATTTATCTTTTTAATTTTAGAATTTTTTATTAATAATAACATTCTGGTACGTTGTTTACATCTATTTATAAATTTTTATTTCCTACTTATTTCTTTTTACTTATACTTGTTTATTTCCATATTTTCATCTCTGATTAATGTCAAATTTCCTTTTTAATACTTTCCTTGAAATAATATCATCAAAATGTGTTTACATTTATAGGCAAATAAATTAATTTTTGGACATGCCTTATGATTCTTATATATATTACATGAAAATTCATGCTCCAAAACAATATGATTTTTTTAAACATGTACATTGATTTACTAAAACGAAACTGGAGGTTCTACAAAATGCCACAGATTTTTTCGTAGTAAAGTTTTGTAATTTTCTGGTGTGGACTGGATCTTACCCTTCCTTCTTGCCAGCTGCTATAGTCCAGTCCACTATAGTTAGGCCGCACTAGATTCGCAATACGGCAGCATAAACAATTTCCTGTCAGAATAGCCAAATGATGAAACTATTACTCCGATCAACTCTCTTGCTTTTTTTTTGTGTCTGATCACTCTCCTTGTGCAGTTGGGAGACTGTTCACTGTATAAGAAAGCATGTGTCGTTTTTCATTAGGATTAACAAAAAGATGTGCACCTATAAACGTATATTAACTCTGTGAACAAGTTAATTAAGATTTACCATTATCAATAGGTATGAGCAAAAGAGACGTTCAAAAGTGTCAAATGGAAATGAAAAATATAACCTTAAAAGTTATGTGGCCAAATTTGTCTTAATAATTATTATCAATTTCACACGGTAAATAAATATTTTATTAAATACATATTTCTAACAATAAATATACTCTCAGGTGAACCTTCTTTCTTTAATATCAATTTCTTAATGCTTTCAACTCTTAATGATGTATATTGAACATAATTCCACAATTATTTAATTAATTAAATTTTGATTTATGGTAATTTTTAAGTCACCTAATGTATTGTATTTATCAGTCTACTAATATGGAAATTATTGCAAATGCATCAATTTTATTCAACTGTTTAATTATTCATTACCTTTTAAAAGAAAATATTTTAAAAAAAAATAGAAAATCATCATTAATGTAACCAAGTCTTCTGTAAGTTGTCTGTTGTTACCAAAAACAGTCTTTCTCTCTATAGATATTTCTTCTCTATTTCAATGGAGTTGTGAGTTATTTATTGAAATAGGAATATCACTGTGAATATAAATGACACAATATGGCCTCGTCTGGCCTTGAAACTATCACATTTTGTCTCAGATTGTTCTAAGGCACTGAAAACACAGTTGCAAAATACTTGATGCACCTTATCTTCTAAAGGTTTGTCAACAATATATCTAGAAAAAAGAAACCAATCCATCTCAAACAGTTTTTCTTCATTAAAGATTTTCAAAATGCAAATTATATATGAGAGCAAACATTTTTATTGACTACTTAAATGTGCATAGTTTCATCAAGAGAACAACAGTGGCATTATTTGGTGGCACCATGCCTTGTTGTAACCACCTTTCTAAATGATGTATTGTTAAAATAATATCTATTTAAAATTAAAACTTTAATCTTTAATGGTTACTTACCACTAAATCATTTTTTTTTCATCTTCATGAAATGTTTTCTTCCATCTACTACAAATGAAGATTGTCAATTATGATTAGGGAAGGCCCCACATTTTTAATGCCAGGAATTAACT
>BLKR01017400.1:0-12111 GCA_011170035.1 Teleogryllus occipitalis
CAGCACCCTCTCCACACGTGGAGAGAGAGTTATACCAGCACCCTCTCCGTGGAGAGGGTGCTGGTTATACTGCACGAAACGTGGGAGTTGCTGTGGTAATATTGCGAAGCATAATAACGATCGCAAAATTGTGGTAATATCGATCGCAAAATTCTTTTTTCCAATAATTCGAAAGATAATTTAAATGTTTTTAAATCATAAAATGAAATTGTAGATATGGATTTTTTATCATATTTTCCTTAAATTCCATAGCATAAGAAGATTCACAATATACAATTAGTACATTAATTTCGAAATTTTGAATGATTATTTCTCCGTCTCCTGGTAATGTTGCAGTATCAATAGTACCTCTTTTTTTAATGCCCATCGATGTAATACATCATTTATCGTAGGTGACGATGTAAATTAAATTGTAAAATCTCTGTTCCATGTAATTTGTTTAAAATCTTTGAAAAAAGCACCTAAAAACTTCAGTTGATTCATTAATTTTCTTTAACTTAATAAATTTATTTTATTTAAAAATATAAATTTAAACAGCCAACAAGAACAAATGAAAGAAGTTGTACGCTATAAAAATACAAATAATAGAAAGTGTACGGTTGAAGAAAGTGTTCTAGTTTTTATAAATCTTGGTAAAAATCCGGCTGTGGACATATGGACGAAATTGTAAATACATTAAGCCAAGATGGTCTAATACTATCAGACCGCAGAGGGTAGTCGTATGACAATGGCAGTAACATCGCAGGTAAATAACAAGGTGTTCAAGCGCAAATATTACATTTGAATGAACATGCCATATTTTTACCATGTGTTGTTCATTCACTAAATATTGTTCGAGATAATTCGTCTTGTATAACACGATTGATTGATTGATTTTTTCGTGTTTCCGGGCGCGTCAACTGCTTTGGTCATTAGTCCCGTTAGTGTAGTGCATGTTTTTCTCTCTCGGGAGATGGCGGTGATCTTCCCCCGCTGGATGGCGAGATCCGGCACCGACCTACCGTCGGCTAGTGGGGTTTTCCCCTAACCAGGACTCTCCCACCAACGGGACACCGCGCCAGCCGAGACAAGCTCTAAGCTCCCGACCGGTCTCCCGGAATATGTGGTAGTGTAGTGCATGTTAGTGTAAGTGTGTGTGTAAGGGGAGAGGATATGACAAGGAAGAGGAAGGAAAGGTCGCGCGCGGTCCGTGGCCCGTTTGGTAGGGTACTGCTCCGGTATTCGCCTGGTGTTGATCGGAGAAACCACGGAAAACTACCGATCAGAGCAGCCGGTCGCTAGAATTCTCCTCCAGACAGCGACTGAATTCGACCTAGCTGTCTAGATACTGTCGAAAATCCTGCCGCCGACAGGACTCGAACCTAGGACCTCCCGGTCAGAGGTGCTGCAGTGACATCGGTTGATGCACTGAGCCACCGCTCCCGGTTTGTATAACACGAGAAATGACTAGGTTTTACAGCACAGTGCAAAATATTTTTAATTATTTTTTCCGGATCGTTTGAACGTTAGCAAGTTTTATCAAATTAAAAATTGACTTTGAAGGTTTATTCTGATACGAGATCATCAAAATATAATTCAATTCACGTATTGTATACTCAACAACCGCAAATTATGAAAACATTACATACCGGTGCAGAAGGAACAGATAAAAGGAGGACACACAGCTGATTCTGTATCTTCAGCTAAAATCATTTTAAAAATTATTAGTTTTGACTTTATTTGTTTTCTGGTCAT
This sequence comes from Teleogryllus occipitalis, assembly GCA_011170035.1. NCBI lineage: Eukaryota > Metazoa > Arthropoda > Insecta > Orthoptera > Gryllidae > Teleogryllus > Teleogryllus occipitalis. Next base: position 1,735 of record BLKR01017400.1, read on the forward strand.
ATGTAATCATATTCTTAGACTTAGAAGTGTCTATAAATCGCGTTTTATAGAGAGAAACCGTTTCCAAAGAGGTTGCATCGAAACACTTGCAGGGCCTTGTGGATTTTTTAATAATTTCAGAGAAATCAAATAGAGCTGTTTATTGATTCAGTAAAAATCAAGCTAATGAGCTGTCGATCGAACTGGACTTTTCTAAAAAGCATACTAAAGGTTAAAATAACAATGTTCAACGAAAGGGCCAAGGATGCTACGGCCATAATGACTCCACTTCAAAAGTTTAGAATTCAGCTTTACTTCACCTATTCAGTGAACAGAATAGAGATTTCATAGTTTTAGGTGTCGTAGCTTCTGATTTTGGTTTCCTTTCAGGACTTTCGTTACACAAAACCTCCACTGAAAAACTAAAGAAGTACGCATACGACATCAAAATACAAAGATGATTTAAATGTCAACGAGTTCTGTTTAGAGACTGAAAGCTAAAAACATCAAATGAAATCATTATTGCCTAATATGAAAAATGCAGATTACATTGCCCTTCTTAATTGCCATTAATGACATGGCTTAGCTATCCAAAATTAGACATTGCACTTAGCCTAGCATTGATGCTATATGTAACTTTTGCCAGCTGTCTTTCAAAAAAATAAAATTAATAAAACATTACCAGAACTCAGGTTGATCAATAAAGTCTGAGTAATGTCGTTGTATGTAAGCTATATTATTGACAAATTGGACACAGAAAAAACCATAAAAGTAAACTTTAAAGAGATAATTTAATTAATAAATGAACGAACTATTATATTTTTCCTTTTCTACATAATACTAAGTAAGAACTAATTTTATGATTCAATATATATATTGAAACGCACCGCGTTTCTGAACATAGACGCGGGTGCCAACATGGTTTAAACAGCGCGGTAGAGACGGCCGTCCCGGGCGGACTCGGCCGAGCAAGAGAGTGTCCCGCGGCAAGCGAGACGAAACGAACGCGAAGTACGAGACTTCGACAGTTGAGGAGAGTATCGTGGGAACGACGGCAGTCGGAAGGTGGAGTCGAAGAGGAAGAGTAACGGGCGGTAGTGCGGAAAGCTAATGATGGCGGTGATGAAAAATAGTTGAGAGGAATCCGATGACATCGAGCAGAAATCGAAACGTAGGACAATGAGAAACAGTAAAAACTATTAATTGATCTCGAGTTAAGTGATATACAGTAAAGATTAAACGGCGTGAGGCGAGGAAAGGGATGAGTGTATAGACACGTGTACGGCAAAGGCAGCATGAGTGAAACGAACATAGCGATACAGCATCGGCGGGCTTAACAAACGAATTTGGAAGAACTGGAAATCAGGACGGCTGCTGATCTGGCGGCGAGTAGACATCGCCGTGCCGGGCGAAGCATGACTGCGGCGTGGGATTTGCACCGGCAGCCGGGTAGAAGCGGCGGGGGTAAGCGCCATGGCCACGTGGCGGGCGAAACGGCCCCGACTCGTTACATCGCGCTGGCGCATCCGGAGTTGGTGAGCTCGAAGGAATTCCAGACGCAGCAAAATCAGTAAGACTGTTACTAGAAGGAACTTATTATTAGGCGGTAAAAGAATCAATTGAGTTGGGAAAGGGAGTAGACGATTGTGAGAGGGGGTATTAGATGAGGGGATTTGCCATGTAATGATAAATAATCTAATTTGATGTGGAGAATAGAAAGGGTATTTTGGAAGGGTACACATTGTCTGTAAATAGAATAAGTATTGAAATAACGAGGTGATTATGAATCAATGCATGCAAAGGGAGCTCCCATTTACAGTATGAAGTGTAAAGTTAAGGCAGAAAGAAGGTGTTCATTAGCAATTTGTACGTAGTTTATAAGAAAATTGTTCATATTTGTCAGTATCGTGAGAAAGTCATTAATGCTAAACCATTATTTTGTTTACCTTCTACACATTCAATGGAACGATGTTTTTGTAATATCTATTATCTTTTCTGGGAATAAAGCACTCTGTGTTTTTACATTAAAAGTAATTTTCTTTCATTGTTTGTGCATGCACTCAGAGCCCATTCGCAAGAAAGAATACCTGTCCCCTTATACAAATTTACTGTAGAATAGGACCGAATCGTCGGTCCGTCACTATATATATATATATATATATATATATATATATATATATATATATATATATATATATATATATAATAACGCCCCGTCCAAGTATGGGCTACAGCGATGCCTGGCTGCGAGGGAGGCGAGCAGCGGGGTAGTTTGAAATGCGCGCTCCATGCCGGGGGCCTTAAGTCTCGAGGGTTCCAAGCAGAGTTCGCTGGTGTAGAGGACAGTGTCGATGGTTTGCTTGCGCCCAAAAAGCTCCGGTCTTTATGATGTGAGCAAGCGACCGGAGAGAATGGAGTGGGGAGAGTCGGGAGTGTGGAGCAGAGCTGTGTTGGTGGTATATGGGATGTAGCTCGCCACCACAAAACATGAGAGGAGGTAAAAATGAAAAATTCATGTACTTGAATTTGTTGTGGAACTTTTAATGCACGAACAGAGGTGATATAGTGTTCGAGGTGCGTTGGAAGATGAAGGGACGGAGACATGCAAAGGTAACTGGATAGGAGAATGGGAATATACGTGAACTGGAGTCCTAACTGATTAATGTGAGTGCTAATAAAGCATTTAATTCACGGTTGTATAGTTGAATTGTGTAGGCGTGAGGTTAGAGGATCAATCTCTCCTTAAATTGAGATGCGGTAGTCCAATTTGGAATTGTGAAAGTATTGTAGGTGTGAGTCCTGGCATTTGAAGTGGCAAGTGACTTATTTTGACTGTTCTTTTGCCGGATGTGTAATATTCTTTTGAATGCACGATGTTCTATTGCATCATTCTGAGTTGAAGACTTGAAAGACTGGTAAATGAAATTGTGCATAGTAAAGCATCAATGTTCAATCACCAAAGTACATGTGTGGATTGTGAACTGATTATTTATTCATGGGAGAAGAATTTAAAGAAAGGTGAACTTTCACTTTTGTTAACTTGTAGTGCTGCCAATTATGTACTGTTTATTTGCAACTTGTATTGCAGTTCTCTTACTGTAAGGAAAGTGTTAAGTTGTTAATTTTGGTCAATTTGGGAGTGAAATTCTGCAATTTCTGTGGTAATGTAGCATTTTATTGGAGATTGTCCAGTACCACAGATTATGAAAAATATTAGATGAGTGGGAGGACAGTTAGTTGTTTCTACTGCCAAAGAGTTTTATCAACATGTTTATTTATGAATTCTTCTGATTACAATTTGTATGGTGTAATTTCATGGCATGTAAAATTAGCATGTAACAGGATTGCTATGTGATCATGCAGGATAAAGTGGAAAAAAATGTTACAATGATTACTTGTATGGTAATGAACCAATATTATCATTTAGATAAGGAATATGTCAAGAGTTGTTAATTTTGGTCAATTTGGGAGTGAGACTTTGCAATTTCTGTGGTAATGTAGTATCTTAGTGGAGATTGTCTAATACCACAGATTCTGAAAAATATTAGCTCAGTGGGAGGACAGTTAGTTATTTTTACTGCTGTCTGTAACGTTTCATTACAATGTTTATTCATGATTTCCTTCTGATCATAATTAATATGGTGTGATTTCATGGCAGGTAGAATTAGCATGTAGCAGGAATGTTATGTGACCATGCAGGATAAAGAGAAAGAAAATGTTGCAATGATTACTTGTATGGTAATGAACTAGTATTATCATTAAAACTTTGGGTAATGATACACCCTACTTTCTTGAGTATTTATCAAAAGGTATAAGAAAACTTTGTCAGTCATGAATATTTTTTATACAATTTCTGGAGAAATGGTGTAGGATGTTTATTCTAAAGTTTACATTGTAAATTAAATTTCCATTAATGTGTGTTGATCATAGTATGGAATGTTTATTCTAGAGTTTACATTGGAAATCAAAGTTCTATTGTTGTGTGTTGATCGTGATTGGATGTGAATTTATTATTGAAATGAGGGAATTGTGATGAGGAATGTATAAATCTGAATTGTTTTGGAGTGAAGGAACATAAGTGTTGTATAAATTAATTGGAATGATAATATTAATTCCAAGGGACTTAATCATTTGTTCAAAGTTAATAATTTGATTTTCCATTTTTTTAAAAGGATGTTAGATGGTTATAATTCTCAGAATAGTTCTAGAAACAGTACTTCTTTGTTGATTTGCTTGTTTTTTTTTGTTCTTGTATTTGGGTACAGGCAGCCAGACAATTGTACACTGTTGTGACATTATTTCTGTGCTGTTGCTTTTGTGTTTGTTTAGAAACTTGCAGATGTCTGTGTACTACAGTTTTCATTAAATGTCATTGTTTGTTTTTCGTAACATTGCACTTTCTTTTCTTTTTCGTGGGAAAGGTGTGGAACAACGCAGGCAAGAACCCTCCTTTAGTCCTCGATTTCCTATTAAGGAAATTTAAATTATCAATATTATTATTATTATTATTATTATTATTATTATTATTATTATTATTATTATTATTATTATTATTGCATCTCGATGACCAACCGCGGACGGCCCCTACCCACGCCGCCGCCGTCCGTTTGATAAAGCGTTGCGTCACAATATATATATATATATATATATATATATATATATATATATATATATATATATATATATAACCTTAATATGAATTAGACTTTCGAAGTAATTGTGAAGTTTCTCTTCCTAGAAAATTCCTTTGGGAGGGGGCGTAAAATTCAAATCTTGTCAGCGTCATGAACGCTCATGACCTTAGCTACGACTCTGCTTACATAAAAACATTATTGACAAAATCAGACGAAACTATGCACCTAAGAATATGATCGTCAGATTATGCCAAAACTCTTCGTCGACAGGTTAATAATAATAATAATAATAATAATAATAATAATAATAATAATGTCTTTATAAATGGCGAGGCTCAGGCCAAAGGGCCTGCTCTTCCACCTAACCACTGAGTGTACATTGATACAAGGTAGTAACATATAAGAGGGGAGGGAAATCTATACATTTACGTCTGGGAGTGCCAAACTAGGGACCACCCCGGCATACGCCTTAAGCGATTGAGTAATATTGCAGATAAACATCACAGGTCCATCACGTTACATTGCAGATAAACATCACTTGTTACGCTTCTCCATAATTCTATAGTACTTCTCCAGTATCCATAATTCTATACTACTTAAGAATCCCAACCCTCTCTCAGCATCTGAAACATCTGTGTACCATAAAAGAACTAGTAATTTTAGAGAATGACACAGACTTTCTCGTACTAGTTACCTTTCAAATTTCTTTGTTCTGGGCAAGCTTTTCGGTCTTAGGCCATCCTCTTGCCAGCTGCCACCTTTCGCCGCCCAAAGTACATTTTTGGGCATTTTCTCATTTTGTTGGTTTCCTAACGGGAGAAACAAAATTTTACTTGAATATGGTGTTTTGAAACATATGAAAGTGAAACTGTTTTTTTTTTGTTTTTTTTTTCATAAAACGTTTGTCTTTTCGAGAAACTTCATGGGGAGTCATTTAAAGCTCACCCATATTTGAATGCAATAATGTACACAAATCGCTCGAAATATGCATATTACTGGAGTGAGAGATATTTTAAAATATATTTGCATACTTTTTTAAACTAAATACAGCAAAATTACATTCATGCCTTCTTAATCGATGCATTTAGCATTATCAATATAAAAAATTGGAAGAAAATATTTGTAGCCGTTTTTGAGAAATTCAACTCATTGTCACATTTTAGCTTATTTTCACAGACAAGTTTGAGTTTTCGAGAACCTTTATGACACATTATTTAAAGCACATAAACTCATCCATGCAATTATGTTAACAAATTGCTGCTAACGCAAATATTAACGATGTAAGATGTGAAAATATTACTTTTTCGTAATTTTGTTGAAAACAAAAAAGAGGGGAATCTGGAATTTGTCATGTTATGCAGTACATTTAGCACTACCACACCAAAACTTTTAGAGGAGCATGCGGTTGGGGAGATGTGCACTGCGAATTGTATGATTTGCTTATTTCACCACTTACCTTGACAACTTAGTATTAATTCGAAGAACCACTATTTAATTTAGAGGCTGAATAGACGCCTTCGCACATCTGCAATAGACCTCTGAAATGCTCTAGTTATGAACTTTTTATGAATTATTGTGAAAGATAATTCATAAAATATGAATTTAATTTAATTGTAACTGAACTTAAGATAATCTATATATGTAAAAACATTGGGTGAGTTAGAGCATGTACAACTCAAGAACGGCTGGGCCAATGTATATGTAGCAGAGTAGGGGGATAATGTGGTACTGGATCCAAATGCGTCACTGATAAGCCTTATCTTATCTTATCTTATCAGTGACGTCACTTCCTGGTCCCGTACCCGCATATGTGTTGGCTGACGTCAGAGGGCCTCGGGACCCGGAAATGCGTCACTGATAAGTCTTATCTTATCTTATCAGTGAGTGACGTCACTTCCGGGTCCCGTACCGCCTATGGGCTGGATGACGTCAGAGGGCCTTGATGTGTTGTGGGGCCCCCGGAAGTGGCTTTATCTTATCAGCAGATAAGTGAGGTCACTTCCTGGGGCCGATGAGTGTGTGCGCGCGCCCTGGCGGCGAAATGCGGCGGTGAAGGTGGTGGTGGTGGCGCGCTCTGTGAGCGTCGTGTGGAACTCGGTTTGTGCGTGGTGGTGTCTTTCAAAAACGGGAAGTCTGCGCGAGGTGGATTCGAACCGCCCGGAGTAGCGTTTCCTGTGAGGAAGGGGGGTGTGTGGCGCGCACGCTAGCACTGAGCTACCGCGACACGGCCGAGAAGAGCGTCTCTTGAGTGGGTTTTACGTTACTCTCGCGCGCGTGACGTGGCGTGACGTAACGTGGCGTGGCGTGCGTGCGTGCGCTCATGCACACATATATAATTACCATGAAGCGAAGCTGCTGCTGCGATGTTGTCACCTCTGTCGTCCACGACTGAATGAGAGAGACGCGCGTGCGCCTCCACCTCCCTTTATTTTTTTTTTTGTGAACCCCCCTCCCCTCCGCGGTGACGTCACTATTTTAAAAAAAAATCCCCCCCTCGCTCTATGGATGGACTATGAAAAGGGGGGGGAATCCCTGCCTGGAGGTGACGGGATGATAAATAACAACAACAAAAAAATGTGTATATATTGAAAGAATATATTTTGAAAAAAAATGATACAAATACTTTTTTAAATCTTCAGAAAAAATTATTGATTTCTTTTTTAATCTTCACACATATATATTTTGAAAAATACATGATATAAATAATTTTTTAAAAAATTAATTTACATTTGTTTTAAAAAATTATTGATTTCTTTTTTGATCTTCTCATCCACATATCCTTTCGTAGCCCCGTCGTCCGTTTTCAGTGGTGGCGCCACGTTGACAAGACGTTTTTTCATCACGTTGACGTTTCCCAGTTTGCTGCATCGGAGTTTTGGAATTTTTTCTAGCTGCGTCTTGATGCCTTTGATGTTGCGGTCGACGTACCCTTTGTTGACGGCATCTTTTTCTTCTATGGGAGAAGCCGTATTGGAAATGCGAAAGAGATCCGCGTTAAAGGGGCTGTCGTCTTTCCATTGGAGACATTTGGATTGATTTTCGATCACGCATTTTAACGAATTTTGTATATCGATGTTCTCCTTCAATATTTTCTTATCATCTTGCACTGCGATTTCACGAGCGAGTTCGATTTGTGCATCCACGTACGCTTTGGTGGCAACGTAATCCGGTATATTGCAATATTCTATTCCTTCGTCTTCCGCCTCGACGTTGTCATCGTACTCCTCATCCTCTTCTTGCTGCCGCTCATCCTCCTCCTCCCCCTCTGCCGAGTCGTAGTAGACGTCTCCTTGCTGGGAAGTCATGCTGCAGACTGACGACCGCAAAGTGCGTTCACGTCGTTTTATACGTAAAAAAGAAAATGGTCGTCGCGGTCTCGTCGATAGAATGGTGGTGGTGGTGGTGGTGGTGGCGGTGGCGGTGATGGTGGTGACCCACAGTGCTGACTCGACCACGGTGACGATGCGCGTTTGTTGTGTTTTCTCCGGTTTTCTTTTCTTTTTTTTTGTTGCGAGGGAGGGCGGTAACTTCGAGAGGTCGATTTGTTTTTTGTATGTGGTTGAGTGTGTTGCAAACTCATGCTGCTACTGCCGCCATTGTTTTCGATATGAACCGGCATGTCTTCGCGTTGTTCTTTGCGTATACGACGGAGAGTGGGAAATTTGACGCGGTGTTGTTTTGTTTTTCTCTCTTCATCGCTGACATCGTACTCCTCCTCCGGGTCGTAGTAGTAGTAGGAGCATTCGCTTTGCCGACAGTTCATGATGCGACTATTGGCTGACGTCAGAAAAAAAATTTTTATACACGATGTTCCTCCATCTCTTCAATAAAACCGAAAAATACATCGTCGGCATATTCATCTATACTGACACCCGCGTTTAAGGCGTCGCGTCGTATCCTTACATACAAATTCCACAGAACTCTAAATAGTTCGAAATCGTCCGCATAGCTACGCCTTCTTCTTCTTAACAAACAATTCAGTCTATTTCTAAAATTTTCACTCGCAACTCGATGGATATTTATCTCTATCTCAACATTACGTTCAATCACCGCTAAAGGCGGGCGCACTTCCTCTACTTTCGTTTCTTTTTTTTTGTAACAAGACGTGTCGACACATCGGACACGTATTATACTTTTTCAACCACCGATCGATACATATTACATCGAACAAATGATTGCAACCTACCGTGCGTGCCCGTTGCGGTTGCAATTGTTCGAGGCAGATGCTACACGAGATATCGTCGACGTCATCGTCTTCCTTGTTCACTACGATGTATGGAGGAGGCGGCGACGGCGGCGGCGGCGGCGGCGGCGGCGCCGACGTCACGTCCATGGGAGTCTTTTTTTTTCACGCGAGAGCGAAGCACACGAGAACAGCGGTGATGGCTATGATGTCTACAATAATAACAACAATTTGCAAGCAATCAATCCAATCCATTTACACTTAAAAACCGACACGCAGAGCTTCTTCTCGTGGACACCCTCCGCACTGCCACTGCGGTGGCGGCGGTCCGTCTATACGCGTGCGCCCCTTGTTATAATGTTTGAGGCAAGGGAGGAGTTTCAGAATGCGCGAATCTTTCTGTACGTGGTCCGGCAGACGGTGGAAGATGACAGGAAGGTCCTTCGGGGCCCACTATAGTAGAATGTCAATGGGCAGCGATTGCAGCGATAGATCGTCGAGTCTTAGAAGAGAAAAACCATTGTCGACGAACCGTTGTACGGCCTGATTGATCTCAATCGGCCACCGCAGCTCCTCCTCCCTTTCAACCATCTGTTGCTGCTGATGATGTTCGCTTCTCGCTGGCTGCCGACCGACTGACACACCGCACACCCCGAGCTGCAAGTCTTATCGAACCGCCGTCGGGTGATGACTCACAGGAAGTCTTATCGGTCCGATAAGAGTTCCGGTTCGAACAGCCGGCGGGTGATGATTCACAGGAAGTCTTATCAGCCCGATAAGAGGTCCGGTCGCTCTGTCGTCAACCACTCGAAGAGCGCAAGGACGTATTGCATTCCCAATGCTGCTCCCGCCACCGCTCCGCTCGGAAAGAAGCGGAAGATCGTGCGATTCACACACTCTTTTATAGGTGGACATCCTTCTGAAAACAAGTCCACGACTGGACGGTGTACGCACTGCCGCAACCACTTCGCTTTTTCTCCCCCTTTCACGAATATTTTTGTGACGCCGTCGAAGGCATGCTGAATGACCTCCTTATGAGTATCGTAGTTGTACGTACCGCTATCCCATAAAGGACTGGCGGGGTGGAATTGCTCGATCCAGTCCCGCGTGCGATTATCTTTCTCATCGAGATCCTGGACCAGACAAGGCGGTCGAAACACATACGTCTGACATTTCCTTTCTTTGCCTTTTTTTCACGCGAATTCGGAATTTTCAACACCGTCAGCAATTTGATGACGAATCGTCCCTTCATGTAGTAACCTTGAAGGTCGGCAATGGCGGTCTCCTCCGCACACCAAGAAACATGCGCCGACGGTGTCGTCATTGATGCTTCTTCTTCTTCTTCTTTTTTGCATACTACTTCTTCTAAAGCGATGTCTTTTTCGTTTGTTTCATCGTGAGCCGGCGCAAGAAATAAAGTCGTCACAAGGCTAGAATGACAAAGCCGGTCACGCAAATTATCCACGAAAGAAAACATAGAACTGAGAATATAATGTCTTCTGTAGTCATGCGTGTGGAGTAGTAGTAGTACACGCTTCGCTCTCCTCTGACTGACGAAGTCATAGGACGAAAGATTTGTTT
>BLKR01017401.1:0-12101 GCA_011170035.1 Teleogryllus occipitalis
CGACCCGACCGACCGACCCGACCCGACTACCCGAACCCGTTCCGACCCGCCTCACACCATTCCGAACCGCTCCATCCGGATGCAGCTACCTGTCCCGTCCCGCCTTGCCATGCGCTATCTCGTCCCTTGTCCCTTCCCCGTCTCTCCTACCACGCCCATTAACCCGCCAATCCACCGCGCCCCGCCGCACCCCGCCCCTCCCATTCCCACCCTGCTGCCCTGGCCCGCGCCGGTTATGACACGGCCTAGGCGCATCATGTTTCACAATTATCCTGCGCAAATGCACATCCGACGTATTAACGGCCCGTTGTCTCTTAATTACGAACATGAATGCAGGCCCTTTTTCTGCGTGTCTGTGAAAAGCGTGCAGTGGTTCGGAAAATTTATCGCCGTCGATTGAAAAGTGCGGCGATATTTTATCAGCGCGCTGGCACCTCGTTACACGCATCGTGACGGATCTGACGAGACCCGTCGCGCGACAATGGAATCGTCCCATCGTCGCACTGGGCGTTGCGAATGACCCACGGGAACATTTGCGAGGCGCGCGCTGCAGTCGTACCTTTCTTTGAGGAGAGGGAGTTGCTTTATTGGGACTTTCACATTTATACGTACACTGAAGAGAAGGGGAAATCCGTATTCCGAATTTTCATTCGTACTATTTGAGAGTTACTCCCGAAATTCTCGGAAACCAGGCAGCGACTCCGGGAGCCCTAGGGTTCGAGTACCTACGGTTTTCGACACTAGCTAGGTAGCTAGGTCGAGTTCAGCCCTTTTCTGGACGAGAATTCTTGCGACCGGCTGATCTAATAGGTTATATTCCATGGTTTATCCGATCAACACCAAGCGATTGCCGGTGCAGTACCCTAACAAACGGGCTACGGACTGCGCGCGATCTTTCCTTCCACCTCCTTGTCCTATCATCTCCCCTTACTTACACTTATAAGCACTACATTACCTGGTATAAGGGGAGACGAGTTGAGAGCTTGTCCCGGCTGGGAAAGTGCCTCGCTGGGGAGTGGCAAATGGAGGGAAATTCCCCCCAAGCTGTGGAGGTCGACTCCCTATCTTACCATCCAACAGCAAGGAACACCGCCACCTCCGTGGATAAGACATTCACTACAATAACGAGATTAATGACTTTAGCAGTTGAATAGACAAGTAGGTCGGAACCGGATCTCACCATCCAGCGGGGAGGAACACCGCCACCGCTCTTGATAAGACATTCACTACAATAACGCGACTAATGACATTAGCAGTTGAACAGACAAGTAGGTTGGCATAAGGATCTCACCATCAGCAGGGGAGGAACACCGCCACCTCCCGGGATTAGACATTGACTACACTAATGGAACAAATGAACGTGGCAGTTGGCGTGCCCGAAAACATCAATCAGTCGGAAGGTAGTCTGTCAACCTTGGTCTCATATGGACGTTGGGGTAGTTTCTACGTACGCAGAGAAAGAGGATAACAGTTTGAACAGGGAGGAAGGTATGACTATTTTCAGCATTTGTTTTTTGAACTGGAGTTGGCTTAACACCGCCACTTACCACGTGAAAAAGCAGCTTATGCATTATCTTTCATCTCTCGTCACCTCTCAACCCTTATTTACACCATACCACAAGTCGTACAGTAAAAGGTAAAGGCACACCTCCAATGTGGGATTGTTCAGGAAACTGAAGGACATGACGGCCTAAGCCTCTTGTCTCCAGTATTTTCGAGGTCCGAAAATATCACTTATATTCCATCATTGTGATTGTAATTATGATCATTATCACAGTGATCGTTTTCATGATAATCGTTAACATCGCGATCTTAATGATTTTGTTTATGAATGATGTCACGATCGTGGTCGTGCAAATTCATTCCTACCTTTCCATTAGGTTTTAGGGTTCGTATATTTCATTATCAATTTCATGGATGATGCGTTAAATTGGAATTGGCTTTGAAATTAAGACAAGCCTCAAAATGAATTAACCCCAGTTGATTTATGCAGAAATAATTTCCCAAAAAACGATTTTAAAATGAAACTGAACAACAATAACTGAGATCAATAAAGAGATAAGGATATCATGGAGCTGGTTCTGGAACTAGGGCGAAAATAACAGCTGAGTTAGACCGCGACATCTCTCAGGTGACATTTTTCGGTGGCTTGTGTAGAAGCTGTCACAGAGAAGCTCTTTCGCGGAATACCACTAGCAGACGCTTCTATGGTATTAATTCTTTAGCGGATTTGTGAACTCCTGACGTCTTGCGATTTCTGAGAAAAAGTGCTGAAGGATTTCGCTAGAGAGCAGTTGAAATGTAGAGGCGTTTCCTCTCATGGCTGACTCTTCCAGGAAAGAACATACCAGGAAGTGCCTGTGTGCTTGCTTCACCATTTACTCTTCCTGCATCTGGAAGAGACAAGGTACAAAGTGAGTTGGAAGCTTGCAATATTTTTCATTAATTGACTACCTTTCTCTGGAGTCATATGATAATAATAATAATAATAATAATAATAATAATAATAATAATAATAATAATAAAATTATTATTATTATTATTATTATTATTATTATTATAGTTCCTTTGTTTATTGCTGTTTCTACACGCATACATATCTCGTACTGTAGTTCCATGAGCATGTACGAAACTTTTAGGAGTTTGGGTCATAATGTTAATTTTTTATGTCATAAGATAATTATTTTGAATGTGGAAAATAAAAATTAACATACTTATGGTGCTCCGATCAGTTTAACTACCCGCAAGGAATCCACTCACGGTAGAAAGCGCGTAGGAAAAATTCACTAGATTCTCGCCAATTTGGCCATTTCTTGCACATAATGATGCCGGATTACTGGACGTGCCGGACTGTTGAGAGGGTTTGGCATTTAGACAAATCGGGACTATACAGTGTACTGTATTAAATCCAAAGTCACTGTACATTCATTTACACATCACATTTTTTGCTCGTCCACCATTGTACTTGCTAGCAATGTATTTCTGCGAAGGACCTCACTTCAACTTATCGTAAAATTTCGAGTTTCTGCGTGAGATCTAACGCGTTTCCTTTTAGAAGCCATAGCACCGAACTGTGCTGTAAGATAATCACAATTTCAAATACGTGTAGGGTTGTGTATCATTTTAAACCAACTACATATTGTTCCACAAGATAAATTATTGTTTTGCGCATCATTCGTGCATCATCCTGCAATCAGAGGCTTAGCGATTTCTAGCTCCGCCGTCTTGGATGTGGTAGCTATGCAATAGATGCATGTATAAGAATGGGGATACCGGCAGTTGGGTTGAGGGGTACAGTGTAGTTAGTAGAGTTTCGTAGGGCAGAATCCTTGTGGGACAGTTTTGTACTGGACACACTAGTTTTATAAACATATTCACTAAGATAGAATATTGTCCTTTTCTATTAAATTCCTTTCTTAAAGGAAATATTTTTAAAAACTTTCGGAAGATAAACAGCGTCTTTCTTTTGCAAATTAAACGTTATCTTAGGCATGAATTTAAATCCCGATTTTTGCAAATCTGTTGTACATTTCATGCTATAGATTACCCTCATTGAAGGAATATTCTGAAAAGAGAATTGTTTACTGTTTGTATAAAACACTCGCCCCCTTCATTTCCCAGTCCTCTTCATTTCCAACCCACCTCGCCACACCAGACATGAAGCGATAAATCCGTCTCAGGGCGTCAGCTGGTCACTGCAGTGCCTCTGACCGGGAAGTCCTCGAGTTGGAGTGAGTCCTGATGGTGTCAGGCTTTTCGACACTAGCTAGTCAGCTGGGTTGAATTCAGCCGATCTGAAGGAGAATTCTTGCAGTCGGCTGCTCTGATCGGTAGTTTTCCGAGGTTTCTCCGATCAAAACCAGGGGAATGACGGAGTAGTACCCTACCAAACGGGCCACGGACCGCGCGCGATCTGTCCTTCCTCTTCCTCGTCCTCGTCCTATCCTCTCCCCTTACACACACACACACTTACACTAACATGCACTACACTACCATACTTGCCTGGCGATCCCTCGGAAGCTGGTCCAAGCGGAGGGAAAGTTCACCAGTGCTGGGAGATACCTGGTTTTGGAAAACCTCGCTAGCCAACGAGTAGGTCGGCACCGCAACTTGCCATCGAGTGGGGATGATCACCGCCAACTCCTTCGATAAAACATGCACTACACTTACGAGACTAATGTCCCTGTCCTAGAATCGTCAATCAGTCAATCAATCCAATCAAGGCAGTGCCTCACCGGAGGAGCTAAGGTCCGCCTACCGAGAGGTATTCCTCCGGCGCCCTCTCACTTTTGAACTGCCCTCACTGCAGTTGCAGGTAGTTTATTGCAGTGCTTGTGAGCCATTGTGCATTGGCAGCGCACGTGGGCGGGGCGTGCCGGGGTGCACTTCACGACTCGTTGCACCCGCAATGAGGCGCGGCGAAGCGGCTGGGCAGTTAGTCACACATCAGACCACACGTACTCAATAACGGCTGTAAATTAGTACTGAAAGGCTGCGAGTCTTCGATATTCATCGATATACGGGCGAGTACTTGAAACTTTGATGTTGACAATTGATTGATTGATTGATTTTTTCGTGTTTCCGGGCGCGTCAACTGCTTCGGTCATTAGTCCCGTTAATGTAGTGCATGTATTTTCTCTCGGGAAATGGCGGTGATCTTCCCCTGTTGGATTGCGAGATCCGGCGCCGACCTACCGTCGGCTAGTGGGGTTACCCCCCTAACCAGGACTCTCCACCAACGGGGCACCGCCCCAGCCGGGACAAGCTCTAAGCTCACGACCGGTCTCCCGAAATATGTGGTAGTGTAGTGCATGTTAGTGTAAGTGTGTGTGTAAGGGGAGAGGATAGGACAAGGAAGAGGAAGGTCAGATCGCGCGCGGTCCGTGGCCCGTTTGGTAAGGTACTGCTCCGGCATTCGCCTGGTGTTGATCGGAGAAACCACGGAAAACTACCGATCAGAGCGATGTTGACAAGATGCAGTCAAACATCTGGATACGTCTACTTCTGTCAGAGGACCATCCATTTTACGACCGGTTTTCAATGAAACGAGTTATTTCATTTTAAGTACACTTTTACCCCCGGGTTTGTTATATATAACGTTTTCACGATCAGTGATCATACAGGCAAAGTTAGTTTAGGGGAGCAACTGATGTTTCTGTAGGGCCTCTGTCCGGGAAGGTTCGAGTCCCGAATGTGTGAGGGTGACAGGAATTTTGACAGCGGATGGACAGCTAGGTCGAGTTTTACCGCTGTCTGGGGGATAATACTAGTGGCCGGCTACTCTGATTGGTAGTTTTCCGTGGTTGCTCTGATCAACACCAGGCGAATGCCGGAACAGTATCCGAGCAAACGGTCTACGGACAATGCGGAACCTCTCTTTCCTCTTCCTTGTCCTATCCTCACCCACTTACTTACACCTACTTACACTCACATGCACTACATTACCACGCTTGTAGGAAGACCAGTTAGGAGCTTAGAACTTGTCCCAGGTAGGACGGTGCCAGCTGGTGGGAGATACCTCGTTCAATCGAAAATCTCCGCAAGCGGACGAAGGTCGGGATCTCGCCATTCATCAGGATAAGATCATGACCACATCCTGCGATAAAAACGTGTACCACACTTACGAGAAAAAAATACAATTTTAGTAGTTGACGCGCCTGAAATCAATAATCAATCAACAAACGATGACGAATTTTCGTCCTAATGTAATATCGTATTCCCTCCAAGATGATCAGCGAACTTTACACTGAAGTAAGAAATTGCTGATAATGCGCTCTTTTCTATCATAATAGAATGCTTCCTATTTGAGTATCCTTTTCCGTCATCTTTCAGGTAAGCAAACGATACCGGATGGAAGAAATTTCACGATTCGGAGAGAAAACTTACCAGTAAGAGGTCAAAAGCTTTCGCGTTAAAATTTTGAAAAATCATTTCACAAAACAAACCAATACTCTGCATTAGAATATAATAATCACGATCGATTTCATGAGGTCCTGATGATTGTTGCAAGCCATAGGTTCTATGCTTCTAATAGTTATATGCCTTCAAATAGGTGTAAGACAGTGCTTTGGTCAGAACTCGCATGAATCAACTAGTTGACAAGTTTTTAAACGAATCACTGTTTTAGAATGCTCTTCTTACTTTCATAAGCAAGGTACCGAAATAATGGATTAGTTTGTGCAGTGCGTGTGGAGCTACACACAGACATTTTATAATAAACGTCACTGAATAGACGAGAACTGTGAAACGATATAGACGAGAACCGTGTGTATCTTAAACCATTAATCCAAAAGTGGGTCTCCAGAGGGATTTTATAGTGGGTTCGGTGGACTGTTCCACCCCCGAGTTTTCGCGATCGGGTGTCGCGAAAGGGAGTCATTGAATTCAAGTGGCTCTCCTGGCGACGTCGCCATTGTGTGCCAGCCATCGAAATGGACTACCCCTCCGGGAAGCAAACCCGGCGTCGTTGGTCATGAAATGGACTCGGGGCTGTGGAGAGGGCGCATTAACGTGACGGATTCTTTAAATTTTTCCTGTATTTCCTGGAAGATACTACGCCCATAAAATGTTAGCATCACATTCAGGCCCGTGGCTACTCTATTGTATCGCGCAAGGGTGGCATTTGCGAGAGGGTGAAAAAATGTAGGCATGATTTTAATATCTGCATTAGTTTTTACATTTATTTTTATTTTGAACGAGAAAAGTTATTTCTGTGATTAACAAATTTAATAACTCTTTTAGTATTAATTTATGGTTTTGTAAAAATAAACACACTGATACATAGATTTAGTAATACAGGTTTTTGTGATATCGTCAATTTCGAATAATATACGGTTACTTTTATTACTCATAAGGCAATTTTGAAGTCGCCGTCTGTACAAGTTAAATAAAGTGTAGGTAACAAAATTCAGAACATTACAACACGGGAATGCCAAACGAAAATGTGGACAAGGGAGCAAGTTACCTTTGCGAGGCTCTGATCACATTAAAAAGTGTAACGCTCGTGAAGTATGGAGTAGGTCTCCTGTGTGAATTGTGAGGTTGTCATTACTGTGTGCACTGAAAGGTTGTTATAGTTGTTTGAAATAGGATAGCAGGGGAGAATAAACAGGAGACGTTGTTAGATTTGTGAGAATGAGAGATACACGTGGAAAAGACATGAATAAATATGTATTTCTGTGATTGGGAATAAATATGGTGTTGCTTTGATTATGAATAATTAATTAACTGATGACATCAATAAAAAGCAAGGATCAACGTTATTACAAAGATAAGTATATTAAATAGTTGTATGCCATCAAATTGAAATCCGTTGAAGTGTTTTCTTTTTGGCGAAGAAAGAGAAAGTGAGGGAAACTGAGGAACAAAATGTCGTCATGTTTCAATGCAAATATCATTATTATCATTATTATTATTATTATTATTATTATTATTATTATTATTATTATTATTATTATTATTATTATTATTATTATTATTATTATTATTATTATTATTATTATTATTATTATAATTATTATCATTATCATAATTATTATCATTATTATCATTATTATTATCATTATTATTATCATTATTATCATTATTATCATTATTATTATCAGTATTATCATTATTATTATCATTATTATCAGTATTATCATTATTATTATCATTATTATTATTATCATTATTATTATTATTATTATTTTTATTATTTTTATTAGGTCGCTTCTTAACAACTTCATCGATAGATGAAATTATTATTACCGTATTCTATAATTTTTATTCTTGGTTGAGATTCATTTTACTGGAAAAACCTCTGTTTTAACACTATGTGTTTGTGGAGCGTAGGGGCAGACATGGAGTCTCATCCAAAAAAGAGCTGTGTATTTAGTGGTTTCAAACAAAACACGGCACTGCCCTTTTTAAATTTCGGCCTCTCGGTGCTGTTACATGCACGCAATTTTGAAAATGTGAATTTTGAATGGCTGCAAATCAGCGCGGACGCCGGGACACGTATTAGATTTCATAACGGGCGTTCTGGGAAAGTGGGCCGGTGCTTTTGAGCCCGGCTAATAACCGCGTTCGCCATCGCAGTTCGCACTCGAGGCGAGGGCCCTCCACGGTTGAAAGCGGAGGCTGCGGGCGCCGGTCCAGGCCACCGCTCTCCCCTTCTCCTCTCCCGGCCACTCGCCCCGCTTCCCTTCTCGCTCCTACGCTGCCACCAAACGTCACAAACATCCGGTCTCCTTGCACCACTCTCACTTTCACTCACCTGCCTGATCTCTCCTTTCCACGCCACATGCCTCATCATCCGATTCCCTGCCTCTTTCCTACTCCACTTCTCCAACTCTACTCCACCACCACTGTATCCCCACTCCACCCTCACTCCAACCCACTCCACCTCCACTCCCCTACTCCACCCTCACTCCTCCCCCACTCCACCCCCACGCCTCCACTCCACTCCAACCACACTTTCTTTCCACGATCACCCCACTCACACTCCATCCCCACTCTACTCTCCTCCACCCCACTGCACCCCACTGCACTCCTCCACCACTCCACCCCACTCCACCCCACTCCACCCCACTCGCACCACTCCACCCCACTCCACCCCACTCCACCCTCCACCCCACTCCACCCACTCCACCCACTCACCCCTCCACCTCTCCACCCCACTCCAACTCACTCCACCCCACTTCACCTCACCCCACCCTACTCCACCTCATCCCAAACTTCATCACCTCATCTCCCACCCCATTCCTCCTCACCCCACCCTACTGCGCCTCACCCCCGCCCCGCCTCATCCACCACTCCGCCTCACCCCACATCGCCCCACACCACCCGAATCCATTCCACTCGACTCGACCACCTCACCCACTCCCACCCCACTCTCCTCCACCTCCCACCCTACTCCACTTCTCACTCATCTCAACCACTTCCACCTCCCCACCGCCTCACCCTAATCCCACTCCCACCCCTTTCCCTCTCCTCCCTTTCCTGTATATTCGTTTACCTCAATTCTCTCACCCAATCCATTCTTTCAGTTGCATTCTCTTACCTCTATTCCAGCGTATTCTCTCTGCCCCATACCAACGCAGCGTCTCTTCTCTCAATCTCCTTTCCACGTACCCACCCACTTTCCGTCTCCCGCTCTCGCTCACGTCCTTGCGACCTCTTTCTCGCGCGTTCTTTCTCTCTCCACCTCGCTCGCCTTCCGTCATCGGACTTTGCACTTGCCTCTTGAATTGTGAATGAAAATAAGAGAAATGCATATCACTCTAAAAATGCAAGGTATTGTTACTCATTTTTAGCTGTTGATTGCAAAAAAATAAAGAAATATATTGAAATAGAAAAAATATTTAATAAAATGATCGATTGATTATATTGACTATTTTTAGATGCAATTATTTTTTGATACCTTATATGTGTTACAATTTATAAGCCAGATGTTCTGCTGTCGGGACCTCGTTCGTGAGTGTTGCCTTCCACTGCCATCTTTTACAAATTGCAAATAAATATGTATTTCGAAATATTTAAAACAATGCTTATTTCTGTTAGTTACCTCTCACAAACTTTTCATAGCTAGTTTTTGATTGTAAGAAGCTAATTACTTCAATAACTAATCCATTTAAATGGATCTGAGAACAAATTAATAGATCTGAATAGGAGTTTCAATCGTTTCTGACTTATTTTAGAACAACTTCCCTTACATCCTTGCTTCTACGCGTCCAGTCACAAACAACGCATGAAAAATGACTACCGTATACAACGGACGAGTTTCATTTATTACATTATTTCTTGTACAATAGACACACTATACTCATCCTGAACATCCTTGGCGGCTCCAGGGCATTTTCAGCATAATCCGAAGAGTGTCAGTCAGCAGATGTTGCCATTGTAGATGCTGATCGGTAGAGATCACAAAGTCCCAAATTCTACTAAGGTTGCGGAATCTGGTAGACATTGGTCATCTCCACAACACAGCTTTTGTAATTCTCTACGCCATCTTTACAACAAAACTGTGTTGAGAGTAAAGAACATGCTCGAAGTCCTGGCCCGTGTGCCTGCCAAGTCTTACATTGGCCGGGAGTGCTTCCAAACAGCGGTGCCAATTCGCTGCAAGAATATGCCAAATTCCAAGTTCTCCGTGGGGGATAGTGACTAGCCAGGCCATCGCCCTGAATGGTCGTGCATCACTTGCTGTTGGTGGACACTGCTCTCTTCTCTTTCTTTGCATGGAGAGAAACCACGCCACACTTCAACTGCTTCTGGCATGAGCCCTGTAAGTGCAAATGCGGTGCTTTATGTAATAACGGAACTTGGGGAACAATTTTTTAACATGATTTTTATTCTATAACTATGTACAATGTACAATAACAATGACAAAGTTGGTTTAACGTACAGTTCCCTGTCTAATGTGGCATATTTGCGAGAAGATCCTACAAAAAAACTACCAGAACAATTTGAGAGGAAGCGTACACTGCATGGAAAATATTCTCAGATCTGTGAGTTGTGCATTCATTATTGTACATATAAGTTTCAATGAACAATGGAATAATATATATATATATATATATATATATATATATATATATATATATATATATATATATATATATATGAAACGTAAGACGAGGAAATTGACATAAAAATAAGATATTTGTTGATAAAAAGTTATTACTTCTGAAGAAAGGGGTTAAAGCAAATAACTGGTAGTTAACTGATCATATAGTAAGTAACTTTAAAAACATAACGAGATGCTACAGTTGTCAACAATACACAAGCAAACCGAAACAGTGTTAGACTCCACAATGGAATTGCTCGTGGTTCATGCTGAAGAGAGAATACCTTGTACAAAAGCAAGAATAAACAATTTTAGAGTACTAAGATGTCTCAGAATATATGCTACAAAATTTCTAGGGACTTCAGAGAGAACAAACAGTTTGAAAATGAACAGGAAACTTTCATTTGCTGAAGTTACGTATGTGGCATTTGCCTCTGAGTATTAAGAAACTTCTTGTGCAAAGTGTTCGGCGAGGACACGAATTCTTTTTGTGCCAGAACGTGACTTGTCGAAGACCAGTGCTGAAAAAGTTGCCACTCAATCAGAGGTGTCTGTCCAATGTATAACTTGGTTAATAAAAGAAATAATTGTTGTTGAGCAAAAAATGATCTTCACCTCTTTTGATGCCCTCGAGGTTTGTAATATTTATTTTGATACATTCTGTATAATATTGTAAAGGAAAGCCGGTTTAGGAGTCTAATGTCCCTGAAATAGCTCTGCCTGGGTGGTCCTAGGGTACGTGTCCTGATGGTAGCAGGATTTTTGACACTAGCTAGACAGCTAGTTCTACTTCAGCCCCTGTCTGGAGAAAAATTCTAGCGGCTGGCTAGCGATCGGTAGTTTCCGTGATTTCACCGGTGAACACCAGGCATATGCCGGAGCAGTACCTAACAAATAGGCCAGGAACCACGCGCGATCTTTCCTTCCTCTTCCTTGTCCTATCCTCACACCTTACACGCACTTAACACTTGCACACAATACACTACCGAACATATAGGGAGACCAGTTTTAAGCTTAGAGCTCGTCTCTACTGAAGCGGTGTTTACTCGTGGGAGACAACTGGTTGAAGAAAACTCTCGCAAACTGCCGAGTAGGTCAGCTAAATAATCATCACCGCCTCCCACGATAAAACATGCACTACGCGCCAAATTAACGTCGACTAAAATTTCGACCCGAGGCTCGCTACTCACTGTGACTTATCCGGCCGCATATCGTGTCGTATTACTTTGCAAGACCATGATCACTCCATTCATCACTGTTACTACGGCAACCCTGGCCGTAGGTAGATAGTGGGCTGAGTCGTAAATATTTTTATGTGACCTCCCAAAAAGCTAGGTTCTCGGCTATTAAGAGGCAACGGTACTGGAGTATGTACGATGGAAGGGTGAGGTGAGTAAGAATCACTCTACTCCTTTGTAGACAAAGTCTTTAAAAAGATAGAAAATTACAGTAAAGTGAAAAGTAAAAGTACGAGTATAACTTACAACCTAACAGCTCCGTGACATGAGTCTGGATGAGAATTCTAGAGGCCGGCTGCTCTCATCGTTAGTTT